>OZ023265.1:119068943-119213943 GCA_964006375.1 Tillus elongatus
CCAGAATCCGTTTTCACATTTTTGATATCTTGTTGAATTGAAAAAAAAATGCAAGTGGAGTCCCAAATTGCAGATTGTTCAAAAGCGCTCTATATCTACGAAACTAAGAAAACGGCGTCGTTTCTGTCACTGCCGTTTTTCGTTTCATAAAAATCGAGCACAGTATTGCGTAAACAGTTTGTCTCTATCTTCAATAATAACTGAGACACTTCACATTTACAACGAAAATAGGACACCTGTACAACTATTACCAGAATGAAGTTAAACCATGACTGCTTCCCATGTCACTTGTATAAGATTGGCATATTTATTAGTCAGTATTGTTCTTGCGACAACAACGCCATGTGCAATCTTGATCATTTACTATTTCAGTGCTCTCAATACGATAATTGCCGAGCGTCACTCTAGCGTAGCAGTTCGGAATACAGTTCCTGTAAAATTGACAAAGCTTCCTTGTCTGAACGTCTCAAACGTATTCAATGTACTAATTACTTTTGTTCGTCAATCAAAGCTCAATATTTAGTTATAAGAAGTATATTAAGCAATAATTGTAGGTTATAAATCCTACTGTTTTCCCTATCGTTTTAAACCCATGTAATCAGTTGTCCAGTCGTCCTTGTCAATTACAAAAATGCCCCGAAGGACACCTGGGCGAGAAGGGAGTGTCCCTGTTTAACCTTATAATTTTAAATGTTCCA
Source organism: Tillus elongatus (assembly GCA_964006375.1). Taxonomy (NCBI): domain Eukaryota; kingdom Metazoa; phylum Arthropoda; class Insecta; order Coleoptera; family Cleridae; genus Tillus; species Tillus elongatus. Next base: position 119,069,642 of record OZ023265.1, read on the forward strand.
ACTTTATAGTAGGCTTAATACAATCGTATCTGTAACTTTTGTTTATTTTTATTTTATTTTATGGCACTAACAGTGTATGTCCTCTATGTTATCATGCCTTTCCTGCGACAATTAATTACCAAAAGCATTATTACCAAAACATGAGGCATGTTTGTAAGAAAAAAATCGTGCGCAGCAAGTGGCTTTTGGTAGCGAATTTTTCTTAAATTCTTCAAGTTTTGATAACTCAATTTGCCATTAACTTAAGGTTTGTTGGCTAGGAAACCAGTTTTCTCGTAACATTTAGGCTTATTTTCGGAAATTTGTTGTACATTTTCAAACAATAAGTAATTTTTATAAAATATAGTACATTGTTTCTACAATAAAGGCTATACCGGTAACCAGGTTGATGCCTGCTTGCATTATTCAAAATGAACCAATAATTTGGTAATGATATATTCTGGCCCAAATATTATATTAGTCTCTTGGGGATACTGGGTTCTGGTAGGAATAGTAATTCTCGGAGATTCCTGTGCCCAATGTCGTGTATTTTGGATATTTGGTTCATTTTTTAAGATAAACGTGTACTCATCAGTAAAGCAGAAAACGACGATCGGTATTCGCACACTCTGCATTGCGTAACAGAATACAGCCATTTTTCTTCATTAACAGCAAATATCACTTGATGGAACCTGGACTTATAGACATGATACTTGTACTTCTTCCACACCCGTGATTTGGAGAAACCCACCTAAAGACATATTTGCCTTACACTGCATGACGGAGCCACACTTACCATCGTCAAAACGCGTTCTCTATTACTAATACCATTGCAAAAATTGTTATCATATTGTTCCATGTTACATTGCAGAACTCAGAAGTCTGTGGCTAATGAACGCTATATTCAAATCTAATAAACCCAAACCAAACCAATCCAAAAATATATGAAGGGAACTATGCGTCAATCTTTGGTCACAATTTTAGAAATATTTAAATGTGTTCACTGAAAACAAATCTTGCAACAGTAAGTCAAGTAAGATCATGGTATTTGTACAAATAAATAATCACAACAGAAAAATTCAAGATTAGAATTGAGTCCAAAACAAGCGATGTACAGTAAAATAGAGTGTGGAAGAACGTAAGCATGCCAATCGTACCGACTGAGTGGGGAGCGGCAACATTTACAGAAATCAACAATGTGCATCCCTTCAGAGATAAATTAGCAAAACACCGGATAGAAAACAGGGACCTGTATATAACGGGCGGAATTAGGGATGATCTACACCATCGAATAAATGGATGAAAAAAAATTTGACAACGAAATTTGGCCAACATATCGATGATGGCGATAACATTTATTCAGTTGTAGACACTGAGATAGACGAAAAGAATAAAAGTGTTTGGTTGTGAATGGTACACGGATTATTATTCTTTAATATTGAGGATAAAGGTAATCTAAAAGAATTTAAGCAGCATGCAAAAAGACAGACTAAATAAAATAAGAAGATATAAAATCATTAAGTAGAATACTGAAATGTTTTGTTTTTAATAAAAGAATTTCTATGAAATGAGCCACCTGTAAGATCTTATATAGGTTATGATTGTTATTGGTCAAGACAATAAAAACAAAAAGTTTAAAAATAATATGTTATGCAAATTTTGGATGTATAGATTTTATTTCTTGATTTTCAATTAAAAAAAACCCTGATGAGGCTAACTTTGTAGGTCTTTAAAATATATGTTGTGGTGATTTGGGTTCCCCAAGTGTACCCATTCTAATTACTGTATGTACCTTGTTTTTATATGGTCTTCCGCCAAACATCGCCGACTGTTTTCGGTGGTCCAAAAGTTGGATTCTGGAATCAGCTGATTCCATTAGTTTGCATTTACTTTATGGATACTTTACCAAACAGTGTATTTTCTATTACATTTAGAAAATGCGTAAATTCCTATGTTTCGATTATTACAATGCTTTACAAAAGATGACACCACCCCCCGCCCAGTTACATTTCACCACTGATCAAATACGCTAGAGCTATTTACAAACCCATTTTGTAGTTTTATACGATTTAATTTATCTGGGGGCTTTTCAATTCGATTAGTCAATTAGTAATTTAGTAATTATGGAAAACAGAGGCTTGCAGAGTTTTACGTTTGATGTCTTAAATAAACAACCAACACTTTGCTTTACTCTGCCAAAGTAAAACAAAACTCAATTTACCTAATAAGTATATTTTCCCAACTTTATGGATTCTTAGAGCAATTCCTTTCAAAATTGCGTCAACGAGTTGACACACAAAGCCTCCCTAACACAACTTGCCGACTCCAAGTAGCTCAAGAACCTGACTCAAGTGGCGTCTTGTTAATCCCCGTGATCAAACCGGCCAGTATAAAGCGATCCACCAAGTAATAAACTCAGAGGCAAAGATTATCCGTTTCCATGGCAACCATACTTCGATGCCATCAATCTTCACAGCCCACTGATTCTATATGAACTCGATTATGGCACGCCACAGGCTACTGCCCTCACGAGTTGTTCCACGCATCAAAGTCGCAATGAGAATAAAAGTGAAATTTTATGTGTAATCATATCACTATTAAAGTGTCATTTCGGCGTAGATGTGCCTTCAAGATGTAATGTTCTCGAATTCGTATATAAGGAGAATGATACGTTCTTATTCGTCTTTTAATATTGCGTTGGAATCTACGGTTTTCTTGAAGATGGTAATCTGCAGTAATTTCCTCAATATAAGCGGTTTCAAAAACCGATTATTTATAATTTCGTATCAGGGGTGTTTTGTCCCATATATGTGTGCAAAAATCAGCTTGTGTAGTGAATTTGTTGCGTTTCGATTTTTATGGTCCTTATATTTTTTAAAAAGTTTGACGCTATGGCGCTATGCGAGCGATTTTTCATCAAAATCTTCTCTAAAATAGAATATTTAGTTAAACGGCTAATAAAAGATAAAACATATATAGTTTTAAATTATATATATATATATATATATATATATATATATATATATATATATATATATATATATATATATATATATATATATATATATATATATATATATATATATATATATATATATATATATATATATATATATATGTACGTAGTGTCTACGATTCTCTACAAAACTGCTGAGAATTTCTAAACACCCTAAAACATGTAGGTTTTGGTTGCGAGGGGGACACTGTTTTAATCCCTAAACGAATTCGTAGCATTAAACTCTTAGCGGGAGTGACTTTCGCTTCCTTAATTTGTAGGTCAAGTGATATATATATATATATATATATATATATATATATATATATATATATATATATATATATATATATATATATTGATGTTTTAAAAGCAAATATCTAGGAAACTAATGGGGATATTTTGAGATTATAGGTTTGAATAAAGAATCTAAACAGCTTTCCAAAAATATGCCACTCGACCTACCTTCGCTGACAAATTAAGGAGGCGAAAGTCACTCCCGCTAAGAGTTGAATGCTACGAATTCGTTTAGGGATTAAAACAGTGTACCCCTCGCAACCAAAAGCTACATGTTTTAGGGTTAGGTTTTATATATATATATATATATATATATATATATATATATATATATATATATATATATATATATATATATATATATATATATATACTCAGTATAACTAAAAAATAACAGCGCGACTTTTATGAAATTTGGCTGGGACAAGTTCGTTAGCCAAAACAATAGAATCAGATTTTCCAGATTTATCTTCGGAAAATTTTTGTAACTTTGAAAATAACATAGCTATTAGATATTAGATCATAGAAAATTTGCTACTCAAAGTACTTCTATATAACGTATGGTAGATGCAAATGCCAGATCTATGGAGTAAAATAGAACAAACGTTATAAGCAGTTAAAGAAAAAAAATTGGTCCCATTAGAGGTCAGAAAAGGACTCAAGGCAAAAATATAATATGTGGGTAATAAGATCTATATAATATTATATAGACAAAGTTTTTGGCGAGTTTTTTAGCAGTATGTTAAACAAGTAATTCAAGTTCTGCTTCAACTTCAATGTTCTTTATTTGACTAAAACCTTTGTAAACATTTTATTGGGAATTACCCTTCCTGCCATGGCGATAGTTTAAATTATAGACTTTGTAATTTCAAAGGGTTAGCATATATAATTTTATTTAACAAAATGTTTTTAAAAGCTTTCCCTTCAGCCAGTTATAAATGGACCAATTATAACCAGTCGTAAAAGTAAGGACGCAGCGAGTGCGCTATGGTACTGCGTTTTCTTAAACTTATTTAAATGCAACTAAAAAACTGTTTAGACAAATGTCATATGATACTTCAAATTGACAGACTTGATAACCTTGGTATTTCTGAAAACCTGTGAAATGAAGATATAAGTGTCTACCTCGACGGCTATTGTACATACATACGTATCGACGTTTATGATCTTGTCCCGGTTTGATGTTTGTAGAAAACATTTTTAGGCATATTTTCGTAAAAAAATTCTTTGAACTTTTGTAAAAAAATTTTAGTACATTTTTATAAAAAAAAAAAAACAAAACATGTTGGAAATTTTTCATAAGCAAATAGTTTTTAATGACTTCTTGTGAAAAAGTGTCCTAAGAAATTTGGAGGACAACAATTTTCTTAACAAATTTCAATAAACTATTGTATATTTTTTGGCATGTTTTCGAGAAAATGTTTCTTGTGGATTTTTGTAAAAAATGTAGGTATGCGACCTTTCGAGGAAGACAGCAAATTTTTACTTCCTCATCGTCAATACGTGTGGAAGTATGGCATCGGCGAGGGTTCGAGGAGTGGGGGGGGATGTCAAATGACTTCAGGGGGTAAGCTGATAAAGTGGGAACAAGAACCTGACCTTTCGATGAAGCTTTCCCCAAGACCGTCATGCGTGGTGAAGAGATGCATCCTGTATGAGGTGACCCTAGTTACGACAAGACATGACGGAGATAGACGTGGTGGTCGATAAAACTTCCTTAATCCAACGTGTCACGTGAACTGGACCAATGGATGGATGGCACCGGGGTGATGGCGAGTCTGGCGGTCCCTCGACCGACTTAAGTAGGGGGGTCAGGGGGTAGTTTAGGCTACTGACCTGTTTTCAGCATCCAAGTCACTTTCCGGGGCACAACAAAAGAATGATTTAGAATCCGGAACTGAGGACGCAGCACTGGTCGATTCTCGGAGGAAGGCGGAGGAAAAAGGAGAGTATCTCGCCTTCTCAATCGACCAGGCATCGTACAGGGCCCTTGAAGATCCTCCTTCAAGGCGTTCTGTGGCATGGGTAGAGTTAGCCTCCGCCCACTGGGGAAGCAACAAGGGGGTAATGGGACTTAGCTTTCTACAAGCCAATCTCCAGCACAGGAGGGCAGCCACGGCCGAACTAGTGATGGCTCTGAGGAACACTGATGTGGAATTCATCCAGGAACCATAATCCTATAAAGGAGAAATTAAGGGACTCGGTGGAGCTACTAGAAAGCTCATCAGCTCATCTACAGTAGATTCAGTGAGAACCCGAGGGCATGTACTGTTGTTAGAGGAAATAAGGTTTCTGCCCTTAATGAATTTATGTCCCAGGGACCTGGCAACCATAAGAATTGCCTGTGGAGGAGTGGATGGGCTGATGGGCATTATCGTCGGATCGGCCTATCTAACCGAGACAGCATGGATCCTCCTTCACCCAAAGAATTGGAGTAGCTGATGGTGAGAGTAGCAGGGGAGGTGGATGGCATACCATCATTGGCATGGATGCTAACGCACACTAAGAGTTGTGGGGGAGCACGGGCACAAGCTCTAGGAGTGAGTCACTTTGACAATTCTTTATGAAATTTAACTGAGACATATTGAATAAAGGAGGTAAACCGACCCTCGTCACAACGCGGCTCGAGGAGGTTTTAGATATAACCATTTTCACCCAGTTTCTGGGTGAGCTTGTAAAGAACTGTGTTGTATCTGATCAAGCAAATAGCTCAGATCACAGATACACCCGGTTTGAAGTTGCCAACGTCGACAGATAAACAGTATGATACCGGGACCCCCGCAAGCAGCGGAAGTGCAGGGTATAAAGAGTGCCATAAAGAACTTGATATACCTCGAGATCGTGACAGTCCAAGTGCGAGACCGAATCACCTTAGCTTATAACGCAAACTGCCCCCTGAAAATGAGGGCGTCCACCAGGAATGGTCGTCCAACACATCAGGCAAAGTCTCTGAGGCTAATAAGTCTCATGTCCTTTCTGCTCAAAATAATGGAAAAACTGTTCGACCGACACATTAGGGTCGGTGTACTGGTAGCCTATCAACTACACTGCGGACAATATGCATACAGCACTCAAAGTGGTGGAAAGCTGGACGGTTAGCCAAGGGTTCGGGGTTAGCCACCGCAATACCATTTACGAGGAGGATGAAGCGGGAGTGCCATAGAACACTGACTCTATTGGGTAGTAACATTCCTATGACCAGGCTAAAATATCTTACTAGACTTCAAGTTAACTTGGAACGGCCACGTTGAAAAAATACTGCGCAAGGCAGTCATGACCCTAGCCGTTACCAGGTCGCTATATGGAAAAACCTAGTATGGCCCACTAACTGTACACAAGGGTGGTCAGACCATCGTTAACGTACGCAGAACTTTTATGGTGGCCCATTGTGAGTGACCTATTCCAGTCCCTCCACCGCGACCTTAGGTCTTTTGTGGCTCACGTCTATTTGCTTAAATTTCACCCATCAAATCCAGCACCCCGCGGAAGTCGATTCTTGGGGTGAAAGTATGTTTGACAGATGTACTGCCATCTGAGTGAAGTCGCTTGTCCGTTACGAAGCTAAAAGAGTGATAACCTCTTTGAATTCGTCTGTACCTGACATCCGTCAGTGTCTGATTCGACGCGGTATCAGAAAGTCTCGCTCTCGAGCAGCATCCAATCTCTAATTGTAATTCACCCCTAGAGATCTCAGCTCTCCTACGGGTTCGTCTAAACCCGACAGTCAAGGCGACATTCCAATTAGTTCCGCTCCCGAAATGCTCGGGTAATGACCCAAGCGACGCCACCCGCCAGTTTCAAGGCACACAGCCGGGTTTATACCATTCATTAGAGATCTCAAACCCCCCTGAGTCGTCTGGACACACGACAGCCGCCAGAGCCTAGGACGGTATGATCTGGAACCCCACTCTTTAGTAACAACCAAGCGAGCCCAATTGTCCATTTCTAACCTCAAAGTGGAGGCGTCAAAATACAGGTTTATATCACTCACCAGAGATATCGGACTCCCTCTAGTATCACCTGGACCAGACCCCCACCAGTGTTTCACTGACTCAAGGCGGTATTATGAAGTCCCTCTTTCGAACAGTATCCAGCGAGATCGTTAGCCCGTTTCGTATCTCACAGAGTAGGTCTCAATCACCAGGTGTAATTCTCCCCCAGAGATCTCAGTCCCTCCCCAAGTTCGTTTAGACCCGATACCCACCAGTATTTATTTAAATTGCACCCAACAAATCGACCCCGCAGGAGGAGACAATATTTTTGAGGACAAAAGATGGTTTGACATGTCTACTACCATCAGAATTAAATGGATTGCCGGTTTCCAAGCTCAAAGAGAGGTAACCTCTCTCCGAGTTCGTCTGGGCCAGATATCCCTCACTTTTTGACGAGGCGGTATCATGAAGTCCCGCACCGAAGCAGCATTCAAGTGAGTTCGTTCGCCCGTTTCGAAGCTCACAGAATAGGCCTCAATCTCCAGTTGTAATCCACCCCTACAGATGTCAGCTCTCCTCCGGGTTTGTCTCGACGCAACACCCACCAGTGCTAGACTCAAGGCGACATCCCATCGAGTCCCGCTCCCGAGCAGCACCCAAGCGAGGTCGTCCGTCTGTTTTGAAGCACACACTTTAGGCCTCATACTCCGGGAGTATACCACTCATCAGATATCTTAACCCCTTCCGGGTTTCTGGACACACGCCAGCTGCCAATACTCAGCCTAAGGCAGTATCATCTGGAACCCCGCTGCCGAGTAACAACCAAGCGCGGTCAGTTGTCCATTTCTAAGCCCAGAGTGAAGGCCTAGAAATACGGGTGTACATAACTCCCCAGAACTATCCGCCTCCTTTCAGGGTCACTTGAATCTCGCCAGTATATGACTCCGATTAGTCGCCTCGTACGACAGGTAGGAGTTAACTTGAGCCTATTCTTTTAGTTAGTCCCCGGACACACAGGGACGGCCCAATGTTATGCAATCCAGCACCAAACAAAAACTGGGCAAGATTAAAAGAATGGCTTGACTAGACATGTCAGGGGCCATGAACTCAACCCAACAGCCGCCATGGAAGTTTTTCTGGACCTTCCCCACCTACACCTTATCATCATGAGGGAGGTCAGGCTAGGAAAGGCTAGTCTGCAATGACAGACTAAAGGCCAGCCCAGCTTGGAGGGGCCACTGAAAAATTCAGGAGATCATGAAGTGGCCCATGCTTGAAATGAGGTCAGACTTCGCGAGTCCGCGAATCCGCACCGAAAGGATGGTTGCAGTAGTAATCTCCGACAGCGAGGTATGACGGGGGGAGACGCCGATCCTACTACGGTGCGCGTTCAGCTGGTTCACGGATGGATCCGGCGGGGAGAGTGGGACAGGGGCCGGCAAGTGCTCTGAAAGACCGAGGGTAAGTCACAGTATTTCTCTCGGGGTTCACGAAATGGTCTTTCAGGTCAAAACGTACACAATCCTGCACTGCGTACGAGAGAACAAGAGAAGGGGCTACAGCAACAAGCAGATCTTAATAGCTACAGACATCCAGGCAGCGCTTACTGCTGCTCTAAGTAGCCCAAGGGTAAACTCCAGACTGGTTAGTGAGTGCCGATACGAGATGGATGACCTGTCTGGTCAGAAAGAGGTTCCGCTCATCTGGGTGGCAAGCCACTCGGGGGTCAAAGGCAATGAAGAGGCTGACAGTCTGGTGAAGAGAGGATCAGCAGACCCCGGTATGGGACCAGAACCGGTCCTAGGCATGATGAGGAGCACTGCCATTAAGTTCTAGGTCAGAAACCAACACCATGCGTACTGGGAAGATTGTCCAGGGTTTAGACATGGGAAGCAATTATTTGGGAACCCAGCTTACAGAGAGCTGTAGAGCAGCTAAATCTTAGCAGAAGACAGCTCAGGAACATAACAGGGCTCGTGACGGGACACGTCGCTGTTAAGAAACACCAGCATAATATGGGGAAGTTCGAGGGGGACTCAGCATGGAGACTCTGCGGAGAGGGGGAAGAATCAGCTCAACACATGTCGTACGAGTTTAAAGCTCTGGATCGCAAAAGACACTGATCTACAGACGGCCTAGACCGGAGACAGAGCAATTTATAATTTGGCCCTACCAACTGCTGTGCAGACTAGTTCAAGTCACAGTGATCCTGGAATGGGTAGAGTAGAAAAGGCATAGGGTATGCACAATAAGCCGAAGGCTGGGGTGCTACCGAGACGGCAATTTTAGACGGGCTCTAAGGGAAAAAATGGCATCGGCGACAAAAATTTCAAAAATTTGTTTTGCTTAATTGTTGTAAAAAGTGTAAAAATATATAGAAAACATAATTTGGAAACGAAAATTGTTTGTGTCTGTCTGCCTGTCGGTCTGTAGGTCTGTTGGTCTTTCGGTCTGTAGGTCTGTCCCTCTGTATGTCTGTCTAGTTGTAGCCACGATAACTTTAGAACGAAATGAGATGTCTTTTTCAAATTTGGTATCCAGTTATCACCCGATAAACGAACGGTTCGGATTGCTTTTAGGTAAAATCTCTATCGCTCCAGGGGGCTGGGCATCCATGGGGGATGATTTGGTGAAAATTGATATTTTTTCCCTTAAAACACGAGTAATATAACGTTTTAGGGTTTGTTTATTTGAAAACTTTAAATTGCATCAATTTCTGTGTAGATATTAAAAGGGGTTGAATGCATGCGGACGGAATATCGGTGAAAGAAATTTCGAATTTCTTTTGGCCAACACGGCGAAAAAAGTCCAAAATATACAGAAAACTTGTATCTGGAACTAAACTTTTTTCTGTAGAGCGGTCGGTGGATCTGTTGGCCTGTACCCCTGTCTGTTCAGGCGCAATAACTTTCGAATGAATTCAGATATCATCTTCAAGCTTGCTATCCACTTAGCACCCGACAAAGGAACGCTTCGAATTGTTTTTGGGGGTAGGGGATAAAGAAGGGGTGATTTGGTGAAAATTTACATTTTTTTCGTTAAAAATCGAGTAACATAACGTTTCCGAAGTTTATGGGTACAGGAATACGAATATGTTCTTTGTGGTCAAGCCATGAGCCTTAAATTCATTTCATGAGGATGCCTTTTTGAGGAGAGTAGATTATCACAGCTATGTGGAAGTTATTATTCCATTTACAGCACTATTTTTGCTTAATATAGTTTATGTAGAAACGGTTTTTGGGGCTATTGAAGTTAAATAATTTTTTTTTATCGTACATTTTATCCAATTGTCACGTTGGGTCTCTTCAAGGAATAAAATAAGTGCATATAATTCAGTTTTCTATAGAGATAGAAACTTAAAATTTGGTAGGTACTAGTCTCTATGAAAGCAACTTGAGTACAGAATTTTATTAAAATGCTGGGTGAAACTCCTCCCTGGCCATAGTCACGGAAATAGACAGACCTTAAAGAAAAAAATATTAAGAAAATTCACTAACAGAGAGGTACTAATAGTGAGACATTCAGAAATTTTTTTCAAATGAGCTCGAACCCACATCCAACGTCCGTTTGAATTTATATATATATATATATATATATATATATATATATATATATATATATATATATATATATATATATATATATATATATATATATATATATATACATCCTAGCAAATAAGTTATTTTGATAGACCATGGTACATTGTTTCCACTATATAGGCTCTACCGGTTACCAAATTGATAACTGCTTGGGTTAGAGAGATATTTGATATTAAAAATATTTTTATGAAAATTCACTTCCATAACGCACTTACTGCGTCCAGACTTCTTTCTAATTAACAATAATTAGACCTAGGTAATTTAAACGTAGTATTTCTATACCATACTGCTTGTCTTGTTATTGCTAATTTCGAGGCACCCTTTATAAAAGATAGATTTATGATAAATCATGTTAGGTAAAATGGAAGCTTAACGATTGTTGTCCTATTGTTTGTGAAACTGAAAAATAGCGATTGGTGTTATTATTGTAATGCATTTTATACATGATTGATGATCGTATCTTCATTAATATTGCAGGAACTGAATAAATTAAATGTTGTGCGTTTAGATACATGTACGGTAAGCTTTCATAACAATTTATGTAAAATATATTGTAATATTTTTAAGAAGCTTTAGATCAGAAGTAAATTGTATGCTAAGTTATGTAGTTGATCAATAATTTATATCTCTAATGTCTTTAGAATAGCGTGGACTCCCACAACCTAGCAAAGTGAAAATATTTTAGTTATACGTGCCACGTCATCTTTTCTTTTTGATAAATGTATTTAAAAATATATAATCAAAGTTACCTTTATAACTTTTTCGCTACATCTTTTTTAAAGCGCTTACTTGTCATTGACACTAGAGAGTATCTGAATACCAGAGTAAGATATCTATAGGACTTTGTTGTAAAATATATTATCAAGTGTTATTATCTTCTACAAGGTAAATAAGCTTTTTTGCTATTGTCATAAAATAAGTTTTTTTTTCCACTAGAGGAATCTTCTCCAGGCTTTCATAACTAGTAACTGGTGGTGCCATTTGTGGGAATTTTCATTTATTAAGAGTTAACCACTTTGACGCTTTACAAAGAGTGATGCAAACTGGATCATAACCTATACATAGCTGTGAAAATCTCTCCTTAGAAAGACATTCTCATGAAATCAACTTAGGGTTCATGACTTGAGCACAAAGAAAATATTTGTAGTCCTGTACCCATAAACTTCTGAAACGTTATATTATTCGAGTCTTAACGAAAAAATTTAAATTTTGAAGTCAACCCTCATTTATCCCCCACCCTTGAAGCGAACTTACCCAAAAACAAGTCGAAGCGTTACTCTGTTGGGCTCTAACTGCATATAAAATTTGAAGATGATCTCCCAATTTGTTCGAAAGTTATTGCGCCTACTAACAGATAGAAGTACAAGCCAACAGACCGACCGACCGACAGAGCTGCAGACCGATCGTTTTAACGTTGAATCGATTTCACCCAAAAACAATCCGAACCGTTTATTTGTCAGGTACTAACTGTTCACCAAGTTTGAAGACGGTATCTCAATTCATTCTAAAGTTATCATGGCTAGAAACAGACAGACATACAGACCGACAGACCGACACACCGACGGACTGACAGACCAATATGATGTCTATAAATATATCTATGCATGACAGTCAAGTACTCTGTCTGCCAGGCATTGGACTTTAACCACTAAGTCGTTTCAACGCATGTCCTTCAGATTTTATTTTAATTTGAAGAAACACCAAATTTTGTAAACCAAGTTACTTAAAATTCAAAATATATGTTCATTTACACCATTTATATCAACACGTAAAATCTTATTCCAGTAACTTTCAAAAACTTTTTTGTATATTTTTCGGGGGAAAAATGTCCGTTATAGCTGATTTACGAACTCGTTCGCGGTCTTAATACAACAAATAGATGAGAGAACTAAAAAATTACTCAACCGATTCGAAATAAGCTTGGCACATATCTTTATTGTATTGAGAGAGAGAACGGGTTCGTAAATCAGCTATAACGGAAATTTTTCTCCCCAAAAATATACAATTTTTTTTTACAAACGCTATATTTTTGAAAGTATTAGAGTAACTAGAATGAGATTTTACATGTTGCTATAAATGGTGTAAATAAACCTGTTGTGACTTCTAAGTAATTTGGTTTACAAAATTTGGCGTTTCTTCAAATTAAAATAAAATCTGAGAGACATGCGTCGAAACGACTTAGTGGTTAAAGTCCAATGCCTGGCAGACAGAGTAGTTAACTGTCATGTGTAGATTGATTCATACACATCATATTGGTCTGTCGCTCTGCCGCTTTGCCAGTTTGTCGGCCTGTCGGTCTGTCGCTCTGTCAGTCTGTCGGCTTGTTGGTCTGTCAGTTTGTTGGTCTGTATGTCTGGCTGTTTGTAGCCATGATAACTTTAGAAGGAATTGAGATATCGCCTTCAAATTTGGTATACAGTTAGTACCAGACAAATAAACTGTTAGGATCGTTTTTGGATTAAATCGCTTCAACGTTAAAATTGAGAAAAAAGTCTGAAAACATATATAAAACTTGACTTTGGCACGAATTTTTTTTGGCTGTCGGTCTATTGGTCTGTCGGTCTGTCGGCTTGTACGCCTGCCTTTTAGTAGGCGCCATAACTTACGAACGAATTGAGGGATCATCTTCAAGTTTTGTATACAGTTAGCGCCTGTCAAAGTAACGCTTAGAATTGTTTTTGGGTAAGATAGCTTCAGGGATAGGCGATAAATGAGGAGTGATTTGGTAACAATTGACATTTTTTCGTTAAAACTCGAGTAATATAACGTTTTAGAAGTTTATGGGTACAGGAATACAAATACTTTCTTTGTGCTGAAGTCATGAGCCCCAAGTTCATTTCATGAGAATATCTTTCTGAGGAGAGTAGATTATCACAGCTATGTGTAAGTTATGATTCAATTGCAGCACTATTTTTAAAGCGTGAAAGTTGTGAACTCTTAATAACCGAAAATTCCTTAAAATGGCACCACCCGTTACTAGTAATCAAACCCTGAAGAAGATTCCTCTAGTGGAAAAAAATGATTATTTCATGACAATAGCAAAAAAGCTTATTTACCTTCTAGAAGATAATAACAGTTGATAATATCTTTTACAACAAAGTCCGATAGGTATCCTACTCTTGTATTTAGATACGCTCTAGTGTCAATCACAAGTAAGCGTTTAAAAAAAGATGCAACAAAAAAATTAAAAAGGTAACTTTAAATATATATTTTTTATTGCATCCATCTAAAAGAAAACATGACAACTTACTTCTGATCTAAAGCTTCTTTAAAATACTACAATATATTTTACATAAACTATTCTGAAATCTTATCGTACATGTATCTAACGCACAACATTTAGTTTATTTAGTTCCTGCAATATCAATGAAAATACGATCATCAATCATGTATAAAGTGCATTACAATAATAACAGTCGCTATTTTCCAGTTTCACAAATAATAGGACAACAATCGATAAGCTTCCATTTTATCATAAATCTGTCTTTTATAAAGCGTGCCTCGAAATTAGTATCAACAAGGATAGCAGTTTGGTATAAAGATACTATGTTTAAATTACCTCACCTAGGTCTAATTATTGCTGATTAGAAAAAAGGAATCTGGATGCAGCAAGTACGTTATGGAAATGAATTTTCCCAAAAATGTTTTTAATAGCAAATATGTGTCTCCAATCTGGTTACCGGTAGAGCCTATATAGTAGAAACATTGTACCATATTTTATCAAAATTATTTATTGTTTGAAAAAGTACAAAAATTTTCCGAAAATGAACTTAAAATCTTTCCGAAGAAACTGATTTCCTAGATTTCCTAGATTAGTAGCAAAATGAGTTATCGAAATTTGAAGGTTTTAATGAAAATTCGCTACCAAAACGCACTTACTGCATCTCGACTTTTTTTCTTATAAACATGCAACATATTTTGATAAAAATGCAAATAATGCAATAATATAAGGGTGTTCGAAAAATAAAATTGTAGGGATCACCAATGGTTTATAGGCCACCTGTGATTGTCAAGATATTTTTATAAGATGCAGCTCAAGACACCCTAAAATTAACGTATACAATTTTTTCTCGTATCTTGTATAATAACAATTATATTGAGCTTTACCGTAGAAATGCGGAAATATCTGTAAACAGATAAAAACTGAAAGTAAACCCGGATATGGATTATAGGAGGCCTAGTTGGCGCTCATTTAAAGAACTCTTTTAGCGAATTTTTCGTAAAACGAAAAATTCACTAATGAGGAGATCCGTGTTTATATATATATATATATATATATATATATATATATATATATATATATATATATATATATATATATATATATATATATATATATATATACCCAAGCAACATTTAAAGTCAAATTGACGTAAAATCGCCCTACCAATAGGTCGGCGACCAAATCACCACAGGTCATTTTCAAGTAAAATTTAAGTGTATATTACCAAGGTGGGGAATAAAGTCAAAGGAATATGGAAGTCGATAATAGGTCCAGCAAGGCGTTTTGACCAAGGCGTTTTAGTTATATTTAGGGCATTTTCATTCAACATTGGGCCAATGGACGTAATATATTGGTAAACGCTTTACTTGAATCTGACATCTAGGCGCCGAGTGCCGTGACGTTCTTAACAACGAACTACGCATACGCATGTGACATTATTCGGTTCTGCAGGATCTGTGGTTATGTATGTATAAACAAACAGTAGAGTAGTAGAGATATTGTCCATCTTTGTTAAAAAATGACATCTTGAATGATCAAAGAACTTACTTCAAATATTTGCAACAATGATAAAGGTGATTCGCACTGTATAAAGAAAAAAACCACTGCGGTTATGTTTTTTTCTGTTAACATGATGATGATACTTCGATAAAATTCGAGCGCCCTTGTAAAAGATAAAATTAGTGAAAATAAAAAATGATTCAAAATTCTTGAAATTCTGATTTTGGAGGATTGGTGATGTAAACAACACAAAACTGTCTTGTCGTCATGGTATACAATCATTATTTAATGTTTTTTTCGAACTAAAATTTGATTACACTATATTCAACAAAATATTATTTCTCATTTTCCAATACAATCAAGATGGATACCGCAAAATTAATTTAATATGGCTGCCCTTCTAACATTATTGACCTGAAAGTTAATTTTGCCCTATTTTTTTTACCTATAAGTCACAATTCCTAATGACAGGGCAAACTAACCAAACTTTGAAGGCATTTTGTCCTATTATGGGAATTTCAACTATATGGTAAACGAATTTTGTTTGAATTTATTAGAAATGAAACATTTTCGTGTATAGGAATATATATTACTTATATCCGTGCACAGCGGAGAGACATATAGGAATGATTATACAGCGTTTTTGGTCTTTGATTCCATAATATATAAACATTAATTGGAAATAGAAACATAAAAAAAAATAAGTAAATAAACATAAACATGACAGCTGACCGTTTTGCCAATACTTCACTCCATTTGGCATGAAAAGGGATGTATTATATTGAAGAGGGAAACGTGCTGATTTGATACCAGCATAGAATTGAAATTCAGTTTTACTTTCATATACCTAGTAGTAGTGGCCGATAAAGTTTTTTAGGATTGAAAAATGAGTTCTTCATTTGATGTAAGCCACTTTGAATGATCAGCATCTATCACTATTTTTCTGTGAGCATTCTTTATTACTCTATAATAGTTTGTAGTATGTCTGTAAACTTTTATTGGTTTCAAAGGGGGCATTGTAACACTATATTTGTTACTGGTGCACGCACATTAACAACAAGAATAAACTTTTATTGATGAAGTTTATCAACTGACACACCTGTAAGATTCACAAATGTATTTCACTGCTGTACACTTTGAACTTTGAGGACAATTTTTATTTCAAGTCAGATTTTATGGGTATTTTCAACTTGAAGGTAGGCAATTTGACTTGGAAGACCATTTCTGAAGTAATTATGACTTTATAGCCGATCAGAAAGCCATTTTAGGTTAGCTCAGTGCCCAAAATATTTCCTGTGCTGTATTGCAATGAAATTGGTAATATATATGTAAGCTGGACTTCATAAGAAGACCTCCAATTTACTATACCACAGAGACATATTGCAGGTTAATATTAGGTAATAAATTACCTCAAAGTAGGTATTTCAGGTATCTGGACTTGGTAGTCGATTTTCAGTCCAATTTAGGGCACACTTCGACCTAAAAATTAGCAACTCTGGAATTGAAACACAAAAGTATATTCAAGTATATTTTATGAGTAAAATTAAACCAATTTTTTCCCAATTTAGTTACTTGTAAGTTACTGACTTTGGAGTAATTTTAATAGTCAAAAATAAGCTAGTTCGGAGCCGCATTTCCAAATTTGTAGTCATTATGAGAATCAAGGCAACATTTTAGTTAATTATTACAAAATTACAACTTGGTTAGGTTATTTGGTCTTGAGTGCTGGTTAACATGCCTTAATTTGTTGCTTGGGTATATATATATATATATATATATATATATATATATATATATATATATATATATATATATATATATATATATATATATATATATATATATATATATATATATATATATCACCGTAAACTCAAAAAATAATCGGCCCATTTTGATGAAATCTAGTAGGTATCTTCCTTAAGTAAGTGGCTTGGATCTTGGATAAATTTGTTAGCCAGGTGAATCGGAATAGTTTTTCCGAGAAAATTTTGGGTTTTCTTTGGGAATTTTTTTTATCTTCGAAAATAACAAAGCTATGACAACCAAATTTGGCATATATATATATTTCTACTATCAAGCTTACCCTACATGCCGAAATTCAGATCTCTATGTTGAAAGAAAAGAACAGTTATAGGCATTCAAAAAAAATTGGGTGCCACTGATGATCAAAATATTTTATATGGTTAACATAACTAATTGAATATTACATAAAACGGTTAAGTTTTCTTGACGCAGAAAGGTCATGATATAGCAAAAAATGTTTTGAAAATTTTATAATTTTTCTTCCTAAAGCGCCAAAGTCGCAATTTGAAACGTCGATATCTGCAATTTTCAGACAAATAATCTAAAACAAAGACGGATTGTGCAGAAGAAATGTCGTAATAGCTGTGTTTTACAAAGCCTTAAGTTTCAGCCTCAACCATCATTGTCCTTCATTGTATTAAAATGTTATCAGACAATCCATTTCAAATAGACCCCCTTCTCATGCTTTGGCAGTAGTTTCAGCTATAGTGTTTAAGGTTTAATTGTCTATATTTGGCAAATTTTCGGAGATTTATGATTTTTGAGAATATTTCTTGAAACGAGCGTAAACTAGAACCCCTAAAACCCATACAACGAGTAAGTTTGAGTTTTTGTCTGTTTACACCTATCCTGGGTGATGCATTTCTACGGTAAAACTCAATATGTTTGTTTATATACGAGAAAAAATTGTATACATTAATTACAGGGTGTTTTAAGCTGCATCTTATAAAAGTACTTTGATAATCACAGGGGGCCCATACGTCGTTGGTGATACACACTTTCTTTTTTTAATAGAACACCCCTTATGTTATTGCCTGCTTGCATTTTCCATTGGCTTATAATGTTTGTAAGGAAACAAATTGATATCGTTCATGGTTTTTGAGTTGTTTCAGTTGTTTTGCAACTTTTCACGTTTTTGGCACATTCCACAAACACATATTACTAAATGTAAAAAGGCGTTTGTACCAATAGAGACCTAAACCCCATGGAAATGATCCCTTCAAAAAGATTTTTGTTTGTTTTACTCGTCAAAAAAATCGAGCTGTCGTATACAGGCCCTCTCAAATACTGGCTGAATTTCAAGTTTTCGTAGAAATATTTTTACTGTTTCTGTAGAAATAATCTTTTGTAAACTTTTTGTCAAATGTTGTTTATTAATAATGAATGTTTAGTAAGTTATTGTAAATGAAAGTTATCCAATTTTTGTGAAAAATATAATATAGTGTAACATTACTGAAGGCAATTTTTTTGCAAAATTTGACTATCAGGATATTTCTTATCGGAATGAGAGAAATGCGGTTTATTATTTGAGTTTATCGGTCGGTTTGATACTTGATAGTACTACCGAAAATTAATTTCACAATGGTGTATTTTGTAGAAGAAAGGGTTGAAATGATTACTCTTTTTTTCAAAAACGATGACTGTACCGCAAATTTGTTTAATGAACGACATCCGGACAGACATGTTAACAGACAATACATTTTGGAGTTAGTTGCAAAGTTTTGACAAAGTGGTTCAGTAGCCAACAAAAAACGGGATCCCGAACGTGCATTTTCGGTTAGAAATGAGAGTACTGAGATTGAAGTTTTAGGACAAATTGCTGCAGACCCAACTTTGAGCACGAGAAAATTGGCACTGTTTCAAACATCAAAAACTCGGGACGCAGCAAGTGCGTTATGGTAGTGAATTTTCATAAGATTAAGATGTTTGATTTATAAAAAGAAAGGTGCTACCAAAGGGACAAATAAAATACAAGATCTCTAGATAAATCTTTATAGTGGGTTAATTTAATAAAATAAACAAAATAAGTGACAATCGGGAATTTAATTTGTCTAAACAGCACAAAATGAAATATATATATATATATATATATATATATATATATATATATATATATATATATATATATATATATAATAAATTTGGTAAATTAGCAGTTTACCTCATGGAGGGTTTTGAGAATTTTTTTCCGAAACATGCTTAGGATTCTCCTAGGTGCATAACCCACAACAAACATTTCTTATAAACAACCTCTAAAAAAGTTACAGGACCAGGAGTTGATAAGGGTGTAGGGCGAGGAAAAGGAACTGTAAATATGAGTGGAAAAGCGAAAAAAAAAAATAATTAAACCTAGTACCCTTTGGTTCTGAGGCACACGTTCTTACCCCTGGATCAACGAGGCTCTATAAAATTCTTATCTCTTAAAAATTTTTACTTTCGAAAAATATGTTAATATTTATAAAATGAAATAGGGACTATTGGAAAACTTTATGCTAATCTTTATTCTAAATATGTAGTTTATGGATATTAACTTTTTTTTCTTCAGTTTACATTTTTTCCTGCACAAAAATTTTAAGTTTAATATTTGCAATACTGTTTTCTTACTCAATGATGTAGAGTACACTCAGAATGGACATGCAAATGATATTACCCTTTATAGCAGCTAAACAGTTTATTTGTGACACTAAACAAGCAACCAAAGTATTTTAAAATGCTTGAAATTATTTACTTGTATCTTTTTTTAACAACATGGATTTTGATTTTTTATTATAGAAGAATATATAAACATATAAAATATTACACGAACAATTTTTAGTGAATTTTTATATATTACATATGCATTATATGGATTGTGTTACTTTGCCTACTATGTCTAAAAAAATTTTTATGGCCTCAGCAGTCAATTATGCACAATATTCATCAGCAATTATACCACATGTTGTAATGAAATAAACAAAATATTGACATCCATAGAAAACAAATATAATGTATAAATTAAATATTTTTGAATTAAGAAAACAGATAGATCATTGCTACTAAATATTAAAAATGTTACCACATGATTTTCAGTTTTCTGTCGCATTATGTTTTTCAGAATAGGAAATATTTTTGATTTAAGAAAACAGATCATTGTTACTAACTATATAAAAGTGTTACCACATGATTTTCAGTTTTCTGTGGCAATATGGTTTTCAAATTAGGAAAATATATGTTAAGATATAATTTATATTAAAGTCTGAATTTTGTATTTTCAAACCCTTGTCAAATGCACTACGTTGTATATGTATTTTTTTCTCCCTTAGGGGTCGTCTGCGTCATAGCACCGCAGCCTTTGGTTTATTGTGCATGCCCATTGTCTTTTCTACTTTACACATTCCAAAAATCACTTCGCCTTGAACTAGTCTGCACAGTAATTGGCAAGCTGAATTTTTATATTGCCCTGTCTCCGGTCTAGACTCATCGTAGAGCAGTCTTTTGCGGTCCTGAGCTTTACACTCGCATAAGATGTGCTGGGCTGGTTCCTTCCCCTAGCGGGAGTGTCTGCACGCCAGGTCCCCCTGGAAGCGCCCCATTTTATGCAAGTGTTTCTTGACGGCCATGTGTACCGTCAAGAGTCTTGTGGTGTTTCTGAGCTGTCCTCTGCTAAGATTTAGCAGCTCCACAGCTCTCTTTAAATTGGATTTCTCAATTACTGACTTCCCATGTGTGAGCCCTGGTCTGCCCAGTACACCTGATGTTCGTTTCTGATCCAGGACTTAATGGACCCCTTGGCAAAGCTGTTTGTCACGCCTAGAAACTGTTCTGGTACCATATGTGTATGTATGAGGAAATATTTTTCTGTGATCACTGTCGTATAATTTATCATATTAGCTATAACAGAAGCATTTGTAAGTTAGAAAATATTTTGAAACAGGTAGAAAAGTAAAACATTGGTACTAATTATAAAGAAACACTATAATCGGACTTCTAGTATTTTGTCATTTAATGCCTTTCAAAATTGAAACAGTTTTATTAAGCTTTGGGTTATATTCAGAGATATGATATATAGTGGTAAATTATTGCTAGCCATTGTATACTTTGCAAAGTAGATTTAATTTCTATGTAATCATGGTTATCTGTGTAATCAGATATGTTAGAAGAGAAGCATTTATAAATTACTGCAAATACAATTGGTTTTATAACATATGCTATAAAGGAATGCAAAAGTAAGTTCGGAAAAGGAAATTGGATTTCATCAGTAAATGTAAACATATTTTACAAGACAGAGGTAAACAAACTAGAGAAATGTTTCACTTCGAACTCCACAGAAACGATTTGTTTGAGATGGAATAGAAGATATCAATGAAGAAAATAGTTTGAACTAGGTAGAAAAACAAAATATTTGAGGTAATTATGGAACAAAAATATAACCTGATTTCTAGTGTTTTATCGATTAACACTTTTCAAAGTGTGAACATCTTATTAACTTTGAGTTACATCCAGAGACATTCCTCATAGCGCAAAATAATTTCCAGCCATTGCATACTTTGTGACCGCCCAAGTTGTTTATATAATCCCTCTCAGCTATAACCTACCTATTAAACTTCAAACACAACCAACGTTATAATCTATTGGAAATATAGAGTAAAGTTACCGGTATTCGAGGTGGCCGGCAGCCTTTAGACAGTGGAGACGGCCGTGGGTTCCTTAAACACGATGTTAAGATAAAGGGGGCGCCACTTGATTGTTTTACACCCAGTACCGGATATTAAAGTAAGATGTTATCACACAATACCTCTCCTTAATCACCTGCAATCCAACTATAATCAAGAACTCGCTGAACTGCACTGGTAGCTGTACCTAAAACCAACCTGGGAGATACGTCGGACGTCAAACCCGTGACAAAAACTCTGCAGGACTGGATATTAAAATGTTGTAACTTACATTATCCTAAAAGAGGAAAGTACCCGTGGGTGCATGTAAGTGGCATAAATATGCAACCATTAGATCCTCCTAAATAATATATGACACATACACATAAACTTATGCTCGCTTGTCCGATATCCCAGGACTAATATAGCAGCAAATACACACTAGTTAAAACAGTATCACTGATTCGGGGATGAGAGAGTAAATGCAGACTAAATATAACACAAAGTACAAAAAAGAAATATAATAACATTCTGGTGTATTAAAAACACAATCAGATACTATAATAGGTCACACAATGAGTCAACGATGAATATATACACCTTCAAATATTAGGGCAAGCAAACTGAGAGTCATCTAAGCTACCGTAACCAATCTGGTTAACAAAATATCCTACGCTGTAACTAATTGTATGGTTTCCAGTTATAAAAAACTACTATCAATTATATGGATATCAATGACAAGACAAGCTGTATAATTAGTTAGCAAAAAGTATCACTACATTAAAATCAAGAAGCTACCACAAAACGTGTATATGTGTAGTTCACATACGCTTTAAAAATATCAGTATTAAGATCCTATATCTAGCTCAAATAATATTATCACTCTGTATAGTATGTGAAGCAAGCTGTACACCTTGGTAAAAATATCCTAATAATTACTGAGTCACCTACGCAAAATTCTGACCAATTATATCAATGTAAGCTTCAGACAGCTCAAATAATAAACATGAAGCATTGCAAACTCTCAAGATACCTTTATCTGTCTGTTAATAGCAACGTAATCTACTAATCACCCTAATGACCAGTCAAAAGGAAGCTATTATATTCATAAATGCCGTTAAAAGGGTCAAAAGTAATATGTCTTTTATAAGCATACAGGCTACAACTTATCTGAACCATAAACTCTATATCCTGCCTTGGATCTCTCGGTTGACATTCGACTGTCTGGAAGTACAACTATGACAATCGATTACCACTACGACCTGCAAATGAATCCAAAGATGGTCTCCTTACCATACCATGCTTGTGACTCTGTACCATACGTAATTGGACCATTAATTTAAAACCAGAGACAATGAAATACACACCATAAAACATCCAGAGGCTACCCAACAATAGAAATTGCCTCTATTTACACAACACTAGATATTGCCAAACACCACGCCGCTTTAGGTGAAAGCAAGGACTTCAATTGCCTAACACTACATCCCTGTAAAATGCGAAACATCGGATATAGAGATATAAAAAAATAAATTCGCAAGTCTACATTACCTCTTGTTGGGGGTTATCGTGCCTCGATTTAATTAGACACTACTGATGTCGAGTGAGTCCTGTATAGGTTACCTGTTAACTCAACCTATTGTAGTCCAGCAAAGCGGCTATTCCATGCAATCTATGTAGGATATCTCTCAATTTCTTACAGTTATCTCAATTATGCGAATAAAAGCAAAGAAATGAATTTTCTTGTACGGCAACACGTTGAATTTTAAACATCGCAAGTGACAAGTGACAGCATGATCGTACCTTGTTGCCAGACATCAATTGAACGTGATTCTTACGATTCTATCTACGGACCTCGAGCCTATGCAACCAACCACATATCAACGAATACCATGCCGTTCGAAACTCTCCCAGCATGCGTATACTATTCCAGCCCAAGCCACTAACAGAGAAAATTATATCTTACATCCCCGTCTTCAATTATACTTAAGAAAATAAAAAAAAAGTTGTAAATTACAAATACGTTTTAATTTAAAATATGATACGGATTTGGTAACAAATACGTTTTAATTTAAAATATGATACGGATTTGGTAATTCAAAATGTTTGGTTATTGTACCGCGATTATTGTTTGAATTATGTCATTAATAATTTTTAAAAAAATATGTTAGGTCCATATGTTTTCATACTAACATAATTTTTATTATATCTGACAACCCTGCTTATTTATATTTAACTACCGTTGTCTGGCTTCCACGACTTTACATTTTTCGGGTCTAAAGTAATAAAAAACACATTAATACTCTAACTATCCTTGTCAACGTTGCATGTGCGAAATGCCTATGCAATTCAAACTGATGTCGTAGATTATTTATTTCTTACACATTATTAGTGAATTTTTTATTTCTTATACATTTTTCATTTTCGAACAACTTCTTTTCTCGTGGACCATTTAAGTTGAAATTTGGTTACCAACTTTATTTTGACATCTCCCTTATATGTGCAAATTTTCATTTGAATCACTGCAGTACTTCAAACAAAAAAAAATATTGCGTTTTAAAAATGTCCTTTACATTTTTTATACAAAAAATTAAACCTACGGTGCTCATCTTCGAACTCATCCAAGCCATTAACAAAATCAAGGTAATCCCCAAATTTAGTGAAGATCGGTCAAGTATTTTTTGAGTTATCAGTTGGATACATATATATATATATATATATATATATATATATATATATATATATATATATATATATATATATATATATATATATATATATATATATATATATATATATATCTATATATAAATATATATATATATATATATATATATATATATATATATATATATATATATATATATATATAAGCATATAAAAATCAAAACCGACCTTGGATATGGGTTCTAGAGGACCAAATTCGCGCTCATTTGAAGAAAATTTTCAAAAGTCTCACCATCGATACCTCTCTATTAGTGAATTTTCTTAATGAAAATTCACTAAAAGAAGAACTATACAGCGAATATTGGTCGACGGCTGGAGTTTTGTGAAGTTATGACTGCACGAATAGCTGATAACGGGAACTTTGTGTTCAATATCAGTTTTTCAGACGAGTGTACGTTTTTATTAAACTCTACAGTCAATCGTCATAATTGTCGTTATTGGGCAGATAATAATCCCAAATATTTTCACGAAGTCCACACTCAAACTCCACAGAAATTGAGTGTCTGGACTGGCTTTTTTGGACACCGTTTAATCGGACCAGTTTTTCTTGATGGCAATTTGAGTGGCGAAACGTATTTGGAATTATTAGAAGATATCGCTATCAAGAAAATCAACTAGTCTTTCAACAGGATGGAGCTCCTCCGCATTTTTCACAAAGTGTTAGGGAGGTTTTGAACAGAGAGTTTCCAGAGCAATGGATTGGGCGTAGAGGTGCTATTGAGTGGCCCCCTAGATCACCGAATTTAACTCCTTTAGACTTTTTTCTATGGAGCCATTTAAAGAGTAGAATTTACGCAACACTACCGGAGTCTCTGGAAAAATTACGATGACGCATTGTTGAAGAATGCCGTCTAATAACTCCACAAATGCTCCAGAATGTCAGAGCTCGTTTTGAACGAAATTTGTACTTTTGTATGGAAGCTGGTGGTCAACAATCTGAACACTTACTTAGCTCAATAAACATTTTTGAAGGTTTGGTTTTGTTTTTTAGTTTTTTTTAACGAAAAATTGACTAAATAGTCCATTTCTTATCATAATGAATGAAATACGTTCTTGCAACTCCAACTGTGAATAATTTTTAAACGAGTTGATAAAACTTACAAAAAAATTAGTGTTCTGAATTTAGAAAAGAAAGAGCTTTCAAATTATGTAACACTTGACCCATGTTCCCTATTTAAAATATAAGGGTTGTTATCACCACCCTTAAGGGGTTGATGTGACTAAGTTGAGTTTTATGTTAAAACATGTCCCCCTCAATATACAAATTAACGTGTTTCAGCGTTTCTTAAAAAAGATATTCCTCTGGACGCAAATCGGTATATATATATATATATATATATATATATATATATATATATATATATATATATATATATATATATATATATATAGTTAAATCCAAATATACATTAAAATCATATGCTATTATAACTTTTAACAATAGAGCCTCGGTGGTTCAGTGGTAAGAACGTTTGCCTCTGAACCAAAGGGTACTGAGTTCGATGCCAGGACTCTTCTTTCATTTTTTCAGTACATACTGTACAATTAACATCTACGGAGATTGTGGCATTTTATTTGAGCAAGTTGAGTGGCTGCACGTTCCGCCCTTCTGAGAGGGCGTAAAGCCGACGATCCCGTGTCTATGCGATGTTGGGCAAGTCAAAGATCCATAGCCTCCTTACAGAAAGACAGGGGTTCGGCAAAAAATAACAGAAAATAACAAAGCTTTGGTAGTAAAATTTGGTACGTAAGTTTACGTTATAAATAATAAACTATATACCAAATTTTAGATCTATATCTTACAAGAAAAAAGTTATAAGCATTTTGATGAAAAAATTGTTTGGTTCCAGATCATTTCTATCAAAATTTCCACGATAGTGAGGTGAAACTGCTCACTGGCGTCGGTGATTGATCATAGTAGAAGAAATAGACAGCCTTTAAACAAACAAAACACACGCAACTTTCAAGGGGAATAGTTCTTCAGATCTATAATAATCTTATGGAATTATAACTATAACTCGGTCATACCTTTATAAGAAATTGTCAAAAAGGGGAAGATTAGTGCTAAAATTCGTAAAATTACAGCAAATTTGACAACAACAATGCGTTGAAATACGAATAGAATCACTCTATATACACGAATATTGACAAGCTTTAAACAATTTTTGCTTTGCTGGGTTCTAGGATTAACGCTAATATTTAAAGATAGAAAATAAATAGACTTGGGTTGGTAGGTTATAAAGCTGAGTAGGCTACAACAAATGCAATTGAACCCTTGAGCTTCTATATTAATATTGACCTATCAAGAGGAAATTGAGAAAATGGCCAGAAATTTTCACCCTTTGTCAAAACAGTAAAACTAATTTCGGCTGGCTATATTGGATTTTTGTTTTTCAGAGGAAAACAATGTAAATGATTTCTATAAATACGAAAGTATGAGTGCAAGAGAGATGATTTCTGTCGTTTTATTAATAGCTTTAAGAAACTTAACAAAAAATATTAAACAAAGTTTTTTTGGTGCTAAAAATTAGGATGTTATATATGTATATATATATATATATATATATATATATATATATATATATATATATATATATATATATATATATATATATATATATATATACAGTATGTCCACATTTCGATACTCACCATTGGTATATTGGCATATCGTTTATTATAAGAGATAAAGCAACGGTCAAATAGGACATATTTTGTGCAATACAATGCTCGCAACAAATGTGATTTCAAATTCATCTTGACTTTCTTCGATTATGAGATATTTTGAAAAACAAAAACCTGCCGATCTCATTTTCCTTCGATAACTCAACAACGCCTTATGGGACCGCTTATGAACTTTCACATTGTTTAGACACTTTCTTGCAAGTAAGTACAATTTGGAGAACCCAATTCATCACAATACAGTTTTTTGACCCGACGATCGTTTCGCTAACAAAGTTAGCGTCATCAAGGGGATGAGTAAATATTTTACGACAAATTCATTGGTGTTAACAGAAACGCCTGATTTTGTTTTGTTTTAGAGTTATCAACACCATCTCTGGTTTTTCTTATAGCGGCCATTTTTAATTTTTTGATCAGTTAGATAGCCCTCAAAAAGAGCTTTCCAAAAAGTACGACATGCCTAAAAAATCTCCATTTATACGACAGATAATAACAGAAAATTGATTTGACTGTGGTAGGCTATAAAATAAAACGACATAAATGACATGATCAGTCAATGTGTGCTGAATAACTAAGAGTAAAAGGAAACAACTATGCATATGTGCTAATGTACTTTATTAATTAGAAAACGGAACTTATCACCAACCAGTTGCTCATGATAACCACACTTAGAATACCTAAATCACCACAACCCATTTTAACAAACCTGACGATGGTTTCACTAACCAAGTTAGTTTGTTTGTTGTTAGTTTGTTACTATCCGTGTATGTGAAATATGAATTGGCCTCGAATATTTCATTCATTGGCGATAAAACTCTGCGGTGAATTTGCACATTTTTTATATTTATTATACATTGTTACAAGCGATTTTCATTCAAAAATATTTATTTTATTGTGGCATGGATATCAACACTTACAACACAAAAGAAGAATAGAGCGATAATCGTTTTTAAAATAAAAGATTTCTCTGTTTTAACTTTTCACACGGATAGTAACAAGGGATACTTGCTTCTCGCCCAGGTTTCCTTTAGGGCTTTTTTTTGACAAACAACATTGGACAGTGTAACATTTTCCACCAAGATAATCGGATTTATTTTTGAATTGCTTACCTTGGCAGTAATTAAAAATAATACCTAAAATTTGATCCTCATCTTTAAAAACATTCGTCACAAAGAAAAACTAATAATATAATTTAAAAAAAAGTTTAGAGAGGAAGGGACAATTAAAGGGCGCCAGGTGAGTCTTAAATGTTTCATAACCCTAAAACTACCAAAAGGGTTGATTGAAAATATATACAGTGAACTCTAATGAACTATCTCATAACAAATAACTTTTATACTTGCTTTTGGCTAGCCAAACGCCTCACAAAATATACATAATTTTAATACAAAAATACTTGTTAAGTTGGGTCTTTCTTTCACTAAAAGGTTTAGTTTTGGCAACTCAGACTATCTGTAGCTATTTCATTTACCCAAATGTTCAGCTGGCTAAAAGTTGGAATTCACATGCAGTGCAGTGTCAAACCAATAAATAGTAAATATTGCTGGAAAAGTCAATTAAATCCCGAGAGAAAAACCCCTGTAGAATGTATAGGAGTTTCAAAATGAACGGTAAAATGATAATTTAATTGCAGATATTTTTTAGGACAGAGAGGTAATTTATTTTTTAATCTACCTCAAATTAAACCCAAAAAACAGTCGACAAACCAAACTAATCAATAATTTTCCTTGTCTATGTTGCTAGGCATGTAGTGCCAATCTATTAAATTTGAAGTGGTTTGACACGTGGCACAGAGAAACAGTGTATCAGACTTAGATTTGCATGGAATGAAATTAACTAAAAACGGATGAGAATACGTTACAACAGCTAATGGCATGTGATGGTAAACAATAGGCAAGACAGTAGGAAAACTAAAATTACTTTTAACTAAGGCTAATGTTTAAACTAACTATTGATTTTTGTTTGCCGAATAAATTTTATGAGAATATTATAGATATTGAGGTTATTCGTACAAATAAGTGTTGCTAAATTGATAAGGAACTCTGTCCCTGCGTCTTTAAGTTCTCTCCGCAGTTGCATATGCATGGAGTTATACAGACTGCACGAAAACACAAGGTGTTCTAGAGTTCCTAGGTAACTATTGTTACATGGTACAATACGGATTGTTACCAATGCCTACTTTATGTAGGCGATGTAGACAGCAGCCGCGATTAAACTTAATTGCAGTAGTACAGAACCTTGACATATTAAATTTATCAATATGTGGAGTTATTTTAGGAAACATTGGGTAAACAAGGGAAATCTATTAGTTGTTTTGCTAGCAAACTCGTACCATTCACTTTTCCACGTTTCCCTTATTTCAGAATTCTTTTTTTATTTAGATCGTCAGTAGTAATCCAGTTTGTCATTTTGTTTGGACTTTCTATGGACCCTTAGGTAGTTTGTCGGCTGTTTCGTTACCTGTTAGTCCAATGTGTCCCTTTATCCACATAAATAGGTCTTTGTTACCACTATTACATGCCAGCTGATCCATATTTACGATGCTACATATTACTGGTTTTTTTCCATGCATGATGTAACCTTCAAGCGAAAGGAAAAACTGATTTGAAACCTTATAGAATTAGCGTATATTTAATTTTGGTTTCAATTGACCATTGGAGTGCTTCGTACAAGGCAAGTGAATCTGCTGCGTAAATAGATGTTATTTCATTCACTTTAACATTTGGTGTATACAGTCTTGGATATAAAAAGCAAAACCTGCCGCAGATAATGATTTTAAACGATCAGTATATATTTGTAATAAATTATTAAACTTTTATAATGTTGTTTTAAGTATGGAAGGATTTAGAGATGTAAAATTGGTATAGGCTCGAAATGTTATATCTTTTTTGGTCATATTTGTACAGATTAAGGTAAATAATGGGATTTTATCTTTTGGAACAATCACGTCGGCAAAGTGCTGTATGCCTCAACCAATGGTGGTCTATTCTTCTTAGAGCAATATGTATTAGACATACATTTTACATGAAGCCAATATAAGATCCCTAGCCGTAAAGGGTAGTAGTGTCACCATTCAATGACTAGTTTCTTTGCCAAAAATGTCCTTAAAGAGATCGGTGGTTCCTGACTTTCTGCTAGGACCGCACTATTTGGTGAATATTATATCGCACCAATAATTTTTTTTAATTGCCTTTGTTTTTATGCGATCTATTATTTTTAAATCAGAATTTGAAGAAGACCCATATACAACGCAACCATAATCTATAATTGATCGAATATAACATCTATAAAACATTAGACATATCTTAACATCTGAACCTCACATTGAATTACAAATTGACCTTAGTAAATTCATTCCTCATTCGCATTTTCCCTTAATATGTTTGATATACGAAGTCCACAACAACTTAATATTAAAAGTCAAACCCAGATATTTATCTTCTTTTATTACTAATATGTCATTATTTTGGAGTCTTAGTGTATCACTGGTTTTTAATCTATGCCTAGTAAAAAACATGACATAAGTTTGTTGAGGACTTAGTTCAAAACCTTGTTCAAAAAGTCACTATTTCAAAACTAACATAACATGCTCAAGTTTATTAATGTTACTGATAAGAATAACCACTAAGCTCAGTCAATATTGACCTGTAAAAGTGAAATTGGTGAGTTAGTCAGAACTTTGTGTACTAGTCGTTGATGGGTAATCACCATTAAGCGTCGATATTAATAAGTTCTGCTGACAGTCTCGCGAAGAGAGGGTCAGCAGAACCATTTATGGGACCAGAACCGGTTCTGGTCGTGACAAAGAACACGGCCAGGGGAGCCATTAAGTCCTGGGTCAGAAACGAACACAAGGTGCACTGGGCAGACTGTCCAGGGCTCAGACATGGGAAGTCAGTAATTGACGAACTCAGTTCAAAGAGAGCTATGGAGCTGCTAAATATTAGCAGAGGACAGCTCAGAAACATAACAGGTCTCTTGACGGGACACATGGCCGTCAAGAAACACCTGCAAAAAATGAGGCGGTTCGAGGACGACCTCGCATGCACACTCTGCGGCGAGGGGAACGAATCAGCACAGCACATCTTGTGTGAGTGTATAGCTCTGGACCGCTAAAGACAACTGATTTATGGTCAGTCTAGACCGGAGACAGAGCAGTATAAAACTTCACCCTACCAATCGCTGTGTAGACTAGTTCAAGGCGCAGTGATTAGTGAATAGGTGGAGTAGAAACAACTAAGAGAATGCACCAAAGCTGCAGTGCTATCGGGGAGGCAAAGACGCGGACGAGCTCTGAGGGAGAAATAAAAACCTCAAGCTGTATCCACCAAATCTGCTACATCTTTTTTTAAGACAGAGGTGGTCGGATTACGCCGACTCACCGAATAAAAACCGCTTACTTGGGTGTCACAGCATCACCTGAACGCTACCGAACCCCTTTCCACAGAGTTACCCAGGTACCTTGATGGTTACAACATTGGTCAGAGTTTTGTGAAGAGAGTGCAGACCTCCTCAACAGGTAGTAAACCCTTTAAAATCTGGCGTCCGAGATCCTTCGATAGTAACTGTCAATCCGTGTCACTGAAAAACTATCTTCAAGCAAAGACCTCATCACACTGGTGTGGTTTGATTGGTAAAGAAATTTATATATATATATATATATATATATATATATATATATATATATATATATATATATATATATATATATATATATATATATATATATATATATATATTGTTGATCAGTTAAGAGGTCCTTTTATGTTTGATGACAACTTATATATATGGACCTACTAACGAACGAGACCCGCCCTGAGGCAAATAACACTGTGAACATGCAAAGATCTGGTTCCAGCAAGACGGCTGCCCGGCTCATAATAATCGTGACGTGCAACCATTTTTGAAAAGAAAACTTTAATAAGAGGATTATTCCAAATAATGGACCAGTACAATGGCTGCGAGATCACCCGACATTATTCCGTTCGACTTTTACCTGTGCGGTGGCAATAAAAACGAAATATTCAATTTTGCATCACTACAGACTTGTGAAATTTTAGAATATGGAGTGCTGGATGTGCTAAGATCATTAAATGGGAACACATTATGGACAGTTTGTAATTACGTTAGAACAAGGTACCAAAGCTGTGTGGAGCAGGATGGTGGCCATATTGAACAGTTTGTTTAAGTGAAGTTGAACCTTTAATTTCGCATTGGAGTTTGATTAATTTTTTTTGTTCATATCCCTTTTTAAAGTATATCAGAATTGTTAACCTGGTTCCAAAGTTCACCAAATTTCTGAATATTCTGTTAAGAAATGTGATTTCTGTCACACGGTCGTTTTATCTCATAGCCTACCCGAGTCAAATTTTATTTCTGTTAATATCTCTCGTATAAATAAAGATTTTTCAGACATGTCGTATTTCATGGAAAGTCCTTTTTGAGGGCAATCTAACTAACTAAAAATAAAAAATGGTCGCCTTAAGAAAAAAAGATAGTCCTGATAAATTGAAAACAAATGAAAATCGGGGACTTCTGTTAAGACCATTGAATTTGCGGTAAAAAAGTGTCTGAACAATGTGAAAGTTCAGCTCACAAGACGTTATTGAGTTATCGAAGAAAAATGATATCGGCAAATTTTAGTTTTTTCGAAATATCTTGAAATCGATGAAAGTCAGGATGGATTTGAAATCATATTTGTTGTGAGCATTGAATTCTGCAAAACATTCTCCATTTTACCGTTGCTCTATCTCTTATAATAACCGATACACGAATAGTGAGCATTGAAATGTTGACATACTGTATATTGAAATTGACAAATATAGTCAGCAATCATTTTATGTTTGATTTAGAAAATAAAATGGAATAGCGTAGTCTCTTATTATCATGAACGAGTTACCTAACCAGTCATTCAAGCTGACGTTATAATCTATCAGTTCTTTATGCCATAATCACTTTTATGTGCAAGTTGTGTCTGTGTGTGTTTTTGTTTCTTTACGTCGGCCTATTTCCGCGACTATGGCCAATCACCGACGCCAGAAAGCAGTTTCACCTCACTATCCTGGAAATTTTGTTGAACCCCTGCCTTTCTGTAAGGAGGGTATGGATCTTTAACGTGCTCAACATCGCATGTACACGGGACCTACGGCTTTACGCCCCCTTCGAAGGGCGGAACGTGCAGACATTCAAATTGCTCAAATACAATGCCAGAATCTCAGTTGATGTTAATTTTACAGTTTGTACTGAAAAAGTGAAAGGAGTACCCTGGATATTTAACTAAGTAACATAGGAAATGATTTCTAACTAACCACACCATATAATATAAAGACTTAAAAAGTTATGCGGAGACACGTTTGTTACAAAACAGGGGTAAACAACTGGAATTTCACCGTCAATTTGACATGCCAATTAAGCGGAGACTGGATAATAATAGGAAAATTTCGAAGCTAATTTAGCTGACATTGATAGCCTTAAATAAGTTTTGAAATTGAAGGTTACAGGTGTTTTCTATTATTATTTTCTTATAGAACGTCCTAAATTGAGTATTAAATTCCACTTAATTAGTTTTATGGGCCAACCACCGATTTATATACAGTAACTCATTATTTTAATGGAAAAGTTCCTTATAATAACGTGACCTTCCTCGCCCCTTTTTCCAATATTATCAAAGTCTCGACGAGAAAGTCCGGCAAGTTTTGAATGATAGCTTCCCATCGTAAATTGCCCTATAATGCCAAGAAGTTGGTGTGCGTGAGTTTCACATTCCGAATGGCCTAACCGAGTTCTTAGGCAAGTTTTAAGGTGGTCCTCCTCTGAAGTCACATGGGAAATCAGCCGTGATAGTCTGCAGTAAGGGTTATTGAAATGTAGCAGGGTATTACTCACTTTTCATCATTAGCTTGCCGAATGTTTATATATTAGGACGAGATTGAGTGTGTTGAGGGTTCATTTTATGGTTTATTTATTACCAAAATGATCATTTGTACGTCAGCCGATGACAGCTATTTGTTGTCAATCAATGTCACATTAATTGTGAAATATTGCGGAAGCTGGTTTGTCCCCGGAGTTTATTACTAACAAAGGTCGATTTTTTATGTTATACAGAAAATAAAGCACGCATTTATGTAATACCCGTAATTACACTGTGATATTTTTCTGAAAATATATACAATTACTAAGATTACTCTAATAATTTACTTGAGCCAGTAATTTAGACCAACCAATGACTATTTTCGTATTATGTAGTCTCCAATTTGTATATACAGTGTTACCCATTAAACATAAAGCACCTCTATAAAGTGTGTATTTGTTATCCGGTAAAGTGGAACCTTACCCGTTTTAAATTTATACTCTCTGAAAACTTTATCATACCACAAAATCTTGTTGGGTTTTGTTTGAGTTATTGAAATTTGAAGGATTTAGTGAAAATTTGCTACGAAATGCACTTACTGCGTTTAGATTTATTTTTCTTACAAAATGCATCATGTTTGGATAAAAATGCAAAAACGCAATAATATAAAGGTGTTTAAAAACAATTTCAGGGATCACCAACGACTTATGGACCACCTGTGATTGTCAAAATATTTTTAGAAGATGTAGGTTAAGATACGCTATAATTAACGTATACAATTCTTTTTGGTATCTTGTATGATAACAATTATATTGAGCTTTACCGTAAAAATGTGTCACCTTGTATATATGCAAACAGATAAAAACTGAAAGTAAACCTGGATATGGATTCTAGGGGTCTAGTTTGCGCTCATTCGAAGAAATCGTTTTAAAATTGAAAAGTTGCGGTCTCCTCATTATCGAATTTTTTCTACGAAAATTAGCTAAAAAATATAGATTTTAAACTATAAACTTAACTAAACCTACAGCCAAAGTATCAGAGAAAGGGTCTATTTAAAATGAATTTTCTGTAAACATTTTGGTAAAATAAAGTACAATGGTGATTGAAGCTGAAACTTACCGAACACTCTTCTTGCAACATTTTCTTTACATAATCCCTATTTGTTTCAGGTTATTTGCCTTAATGTTGGGAATTTTGACGTTTCAAATCGCACTTTGGCGTTTTGAGGAAAACCCGAAATTTTGTTTAAATGCCTATAACTTTTTATCTTTCAACATACAAAGCTAAATTTTTGTAGATGGGTCACCATTTATAATACAAATACACTTACCAAATTTGGTTGCCCTTACTTTGTTACCTCCGGACCTATAATTTTTTTCCGAAAGGAAACACAAAATTTTCCGGGGAAACCTGGGCCGATTTTCCTGCCTAACGAACTTTCGGCAGTCACAAAATGCATTTCCTATCTAGTTGAGAAAGTGTTTCTTAAGATGTGCTGACACATTTATAGAATTATGGGCAGGGGCACCATCGTGCTGAAAATGTATTAGGTTCTGAATCGTATACAGAGGTAAATTTCTTTCAATTCACTTTGCATAAATTCCAAATTTCGTTCTGAATTCAGGTTCGTGCTAGAGAAAAAGGGTACCGAGATTGTGGTAA
The DNA here is from genome assembly GCA_964006375.1 of Tillus elongatus. Taxonomy (NCBI): domain Eukaryota; kingdom Metazoa; phylum Arthropoda; class Insecta; order Coleoptera; family Cleridae; genus Tillus; species Tillus elongatus. Next base: position 119,105,528 of record OZ023265.1, read on the forward strand.
TAATAATTCCGCACCACACATTTACTGAAAATACGCACTGGCCTCTTATTTCCGCAGCAAGATGAGTATTGCATTGATCCCGGGTATACAGTATTGTGTCGATTAAATATACCGTTATTAGTGAATTTTATTTCACCTGTAAAAAATTCTATACGATAAACGATAATTTTGGCCTGTTTTTTTACCCACACGCAAACTGAATTCGTCGGCTCCAATCTCCCGAATATAATGTATACTACATTTGTAGGGTCGATAATTATTCTGTTTAAGGATCAAACGGGCTTTTTCTTTTGAACCCGCACTCGTTCGCCATTTCTCTAGCAGACGTACGTTTTTTATAATTAACGAATGCCAACACTTTTTCATCGTTTTCCTCTTTAAATTTCAATCTCTCAGTTTTTTTTAATGAACCGTAAACCTTAAGATTGATTCACAGTTTCGCAAAAAGTCTTTAATCGGACTGTCTTCTCCCCCTCCATCGTTTGAAGAACATTTCACTAGCTTCATCGACATTTCTGTTACTGACATAATAACAGACAATCCTGTCATTTTTATCCTCATTCGTATACATTATAACTTATTGTTTAAACAAAAAGGATGCCTCTGAACCGAAGGGTACTAGGTTCGATCTCATGGTTCCCCCTTCACCTTTTCAGTAGATACTGTATAATTAACATCAACTGAGGTTGTGGCATTGTGTTTAACCAAGTTGAACGTCTGCACGTTCCGCCCATTAAAGGGACCTAAAGACGTTGGCCCGTGTCTATGCAAAGTTAGGCACGTTAAAGATCCGTACCCTCCTTAAAGAAAGGAGGTGTTCGGCAAAATTTACAGGATAGTGAGGTGAAACTGCTCCCTGGCGTCGGTGATTGGTCATAGTCGCGAAAATAGACTGACGTTAAAGAAACAAGAAAAACACACACACACACACACACAACAAAAAATATGCTGCAGAGCTACGCAAGTTCAAAACGATTTTTGACACAAGCTTGTACCTTGACAGTTTGTTGATTGTTACATCAGATTGGATGTATTGACCACCTGCTTAGTACATAATTTTGCAAATAATTTATAATAAATAGCTTTTGTTAAATAAATCTCAAACTAATAGAAACAACCATATCAAACCTTATATCATTGTAATCAGAAAAAAAAGAGATTTTGAAAGCCGCTGGAGCCAACCATGATTGGCATTTAAAAAAATCCCACTTCGTGTTATTTCTTTCGAACCAACATTTTAACATATAAAACTTGTGATTTAGTCATTACTAAGTTGTTTCTGTAAAGATTCACCAAAAGACATGTAATTTATAATGTAGCATATTTTGTAATTAATAAATGTACAATATTTAATTAGTAGCAGTAACGCTTAAGTGTATAAACACAATTAGAAATAAATTATGGATGAATTAAAGAAACAACAGAACCAAAAGTAACTCAAGCAACTAAATGAAAAAACTATTTTCTTAATCATCAGTTCGTTCATACCGGTATATTTAAATAGCTGGTCAAATATTTAGTACATTTAGCCACATACCTTTAATTAGAAAGACTAAATGTTTATGTACAAAATGTTCAAGAAAATGCATTTCCACTGCAACTGTTAATCCTTTCAGACCCATGCATCCACATATGGCACATGAAAATTTATCACCATAATACCAGTGATGCCAAATGCGGTAATATGGAAATTTACCGCTATAAGACCGGTGATGCCATACGCTGCAACATAGACCTTTATGAAATAGCTAATTGGTCTCGGCCTGCTGAGATTGATATGTGCCATGAGGTATTTATTAAGAAGGGACTAGACACACCCCTCCCTTTCATGACTTCTCATTTGACGGCGTAGCGGTAGTATTTGTTTGGTGTTGGAGACAACTCCTACTGACTAGTGCCTCCTATTGTACAAAAGTCGTTTGCACTTTCGTGAATACATAAAATCCAAACGCACCCGCTCTGGTACGAAAGTGTCTTCGTCTGCGCACTCCTAAGCTCAAAGTCAAAGACTATACTTACAATTTTATCTTGAATATATGGAAAGATATATATATATATATATATATATATATATATATATATATATATATATATATATATATATATATATATATATTGTAACGTTCTACGGGGTTCTGGATTCGATGACTAACAAAACACAGCTTTTCAAACTACTGATGTATTATAAGCAACTATTTTCCAACACCAGTATCAACTAAAATATTTATCTTTATTATTAAATGTCCATAGAACTGCATTCCACTATTCGCCTTCTATGATCGCTTCTTAAACACCAACACTTAATGCTAACTCGCTTAATACTCTATGATCACTATTCTACACCACACCGACTTAATACTGAATTAACTAACTCTGCGCACCGCCCGTCTATACTGTCCATGGAGATTCTAGACCTAGAAATATAATTCCAGAGTGTTCGCTCTTACCAACACACTTTATAACCGTCGTCTGACCACAGAATAACAAAGTTCATAAACGTACTTCTCATAGACAATATATATATATATATATATATATATATATATATATATATATATATATATATATATATATATATATATATATATATATATATATATATATATATACATATATATATATATATATATATATATATATATATATATATATATATATATATATATATAATATATATATATATATATATATATAATCTGCTGCTACTGCAATTTTTTTTTTTCGAAGCCATTCACGTAACACAGTCACATATCCATAGTTCTACCCTGACCTTATTATTGGCCATCCTGCGTTTACTGTGTAGCATAATGATATAAAATTTGTAACATATTCTGGAGGCTGTTGAATCTACCGATGTCTCAAACGAAAACTCAACTGGCTTTGATAGAAAGTCGCAGTAGGCATGTGTGTGTGTGTTTTTGTTTCTTTAACTTTGTTTCTGGGAATCGAACCCAGTACCCTTCGGTTCAGAGGCACACGTTCTTACCACTGCACCACCGAGGTTTCACAGTAGGCGTAAACTAGTTAAATGTTATTCCAATTTTCAGTCACTTGGCAAAGTGCTGAAAGTATAAAATTGTAAAGCCAGGTCAGTTTAGATCTAATAATGAAAACTTGTTGGTGACAAAGTTTGTAAGCTATAAAATTTATAGACTGATAGGAGCGGTTTCATCCCCAATGCTCCACGCTGAAGGTAGTAGCATGTAAGGTGTAAATTTTGGATAAATGTTGGAATTAAAAAAATCTTAATATTTATATATCTAAGATCCGCAATTTTTTTTGAATTTTTAGGTCGATTCCAGTCTTTATAGTGTATTTTCTTAGAAAAAATAATTTGTGGGAAGACCCTGACTTTTAAATCTTGAAAAAATGAGCGCGAACTAGGACCCCTAAACCCATATCCGGGGTCACTTACAATTATATATATATATATATATATATATATATATATATATATATATATATATATATATATATATATATATATATATATATATAGGCTGGCGCATTGGAAACGAAACAGAGCGATTTGCGTCCAGATAATTTTTTTTAAAAGAAACGCTGAAACACGATAATTTTAATATTAAGGGGGACATGTTTTGACATAAAACTCAACTTTATCACATCAACCTCTTAAGGGTGGTGATAACAACGCTTATAGTTTAAATAGGGAACGTGGGTCCAGTGTTACATTATTTGAAAGCTCTTTCTTTTTTGAATTCAGCACACTAATTTTTTTGGAAGTTTTATCAAGTCTTTAAAAATTATTCACATTTGGAGTTGCAAGAACGTATTGCATTCATCGTGATAATAAATGCATTAATTAGCCAATTTTTCGTTAAAAAAACTAAAAAACAAAACCAAACGTTCAAAAATGTTTATTCAGTTAAGTAAGTGTTCAAATTGTTGACCACCAGCTTTCATACAAAAGTACAAATTTTGTTCAATACGAGCTTTAACATTCTGGAGCATTTGTGGAGTTATTAGACGGTATTCTTCAACAATGCGTCGTCGTAATTCTTCCAGAGACTCAGGTTCTGTTGCGAAAATTCTACTCTTCAAATGGCCCCTTAGAAAGAAGTCTAAAGGAGTTAAATTCGGTGATCTAGGGGGCCACTCAATAGCGTTTCTTAAAAAAAAATTGATTCAGATATATATATATATATATATATATATATATATATATATATATATATATATATATATATATATATATATATATATATATATATCTGTATCACACCGATAACTCAAAAAATTATAGACCGCTTTTGACAATATTTAGACGTACCTTCCTTTTGTAAGTGGCTTGCATAAGTTAGTTAGCCAGGAAAATTGAAGCAGGTTTCATGGGAAATTTTTGGGTATTCTTTCGGAAAAAATTTGATCTCCAAAACTAAAAAAAGCTATAGTAAATTTGGTACGTAATATATACTTCTATGTTGCAAGAAAAGAAAAGTTATAAAAAAATATTTGGTGCCAGACCATTTATATGAAAATTCACTACCATAACTCACTTTCTGTGCCCAGACTTTTTGTAATTATGTATTGTTCCCTTTTTTATACCTTAATCGACTAAAAGTCCTTTTATAGAATTGTCTCTATTAATGCTCCGTCTTTCCGTTAGTCATGTAGGTAGTGCATTTTTGAAATGACCAAAAAAATACATGGCTCTGATTATAATTAAAGAGATCCATGTCATCCTATTTAACTCCTGTTAAGAGTCCATTTTATGGTTTATTTATCACAAGAATAACCATGCGTGTATCAATCGATGACAGGCAATTGCTGTCAATCAGTGTCAGTTTAATTGTGAAATATTACCGGTGCTAAATTGGCCACAGGTTTATTGTTAGGTGCGGCTTTATTACGTGTATAATCCATCAAGTTGAATACTTTTAGGTATTATCATGGTGTCATTCGCTTTTTCTGTAATCTCGCTGAAAATCGAACGCATGAGGTTTTTCAACTCAATTGCATGATTGATCTTTGCTTGGTTCATGTTGCTTTGACCTTATATCTTCAAGAGCGTTAGCAGCACCAAGTAGTATGTGGTAGATGAACATATTAAGTTAGATTTATATAAAATTAAAGAAGCACAATATTCATTTCAACTAATATTTTCATTCAGGTAGCAAAAATAAATGAACAGAAAATAATAAAGTATTACTGTAAAATTCCCAAAACATGATTTATTAGATTTTATGTAGCAAAAACAATATTGTTAGTTTGTTGGCGGATTACCCTTTAACAACTATTAACATAAATATAAAAGTTTAGTGAGCCAATATTTTTAAATATACAAATAATTGATAATAGTATCTGATAAGATGTTTAACAGTGATTGTATATTAATGTTTTGGATAGCACGCCCTTTGTTTACTCAGCACAGATGATGCAAACAATGTTTTTTTTTAAATTTTGGTCCAATCTTGATGGATCACCATTATGTGAGCGATAAACCTCCTGGCATGTGTTATCCAAAAATGAACAGGATATATTAATGTGTTAAAAGGGCCTTTGAATTTGTGGATTTATTTGTTGTCTAGTATGATCTACTTTGTTACATCGCATGTACTTAAGTACCTTTTTGAAAATTACATTCATGACAACATGTTATTTTGCTTGATAAACGAAGGTTACGCCAACTTAATCAGATGGTTAATAAAGTTTAAACTTTAATTTTTTGAATCATATAAAATACGGTTGCTAAGTTCTGCACAAAATTCGCATGTTTGTTAGTTAATATTTCTTGATTTTTTTTAATTCGTCGTTTTCTCTTATAAAAGAGGCATCTGCCAACATAAAAAATGTTTGTTTATCGCATATTATCCTCGAGCTGTGACGCCATGATATTTTTTATAAATAAAGGTGTCTCCATAAGAGAGCGGGATCTAATTTACAAGATAATTTTTGTGTGTGGAATTAAGCGAATATTTATATTCTAACGTGAAAAGGAATAGTTCTCATTAAATATGAAAATGGCCACCATGAAACCTCTGGCACATACTTATTCCTTGATTAAAGTCCTGAATAAGGTTTTCGCATAACTGTGGATCAATTTCGCAAATACCGTGCCGTATCTTCTCTTTAAAATGTTCAACTGGTTGTAGCTTGCTCGCATACACCTTTTATTTTACGCAGCCCCATAGAAAGAAGTCCACCGGTGTTAGGTTGCACGATCTTTATGGCCAATTTTGGTCGTCAAACTGAGAGATCACACGGTCTGGAAACTTGGTCCCCAGTAGCTCCTATGTTTAGCATGCTGTGTGGCAGGTCGCACCGTCTTGTTGGTAAAACATATGTTCCACATTAATTCGATCCAATTCGTGCCACAAAAACTCAGCTAACATTTCGCGAAAGCGCACACCGTTAACAGTTAACGCATTTGCAGCCCCATTTTCGAAGAAATACAGTCCATTCACTCGGCTAACCCAAAATTCGCACCAAATACCTACTCGTGGTGGATGCATTAGTTGTTCGAGTATTACACGAGGATTTTCAGCACCCTCGAAGTCGACAGTTCTGCTTATTTACGTATCCGTTGAGCTGAAAATGTGCGTCGTCCGAGAACATTATTTCCTTCGAGAAATTCGCATCACTTTTGTGACGCGCCAGTACCCAATCAACGGCTTAACTTCTTGCGTGAAAGGAACCTTGTGCGCGTGCAAACGCAGATATTTTGTCCAAATTCGTGGAAGAGTGCCTAATGGAAGAGCCTGGACTATCGGCCACACTTTCACTCACCTCGGCTATGGTTTCGAGGGACCGACCGCAACGGACAGTGGTCTTCTCATTCATCAATATGACTTTTGTCTCAAATTTCTAAATTAAACTGCGAACTGTCAACTCATTTGGCGCATTATTGTGACCGAAAATGGTAGATAATTTGCGCACTGTTTGCGCAAAACTCTTCCAATTTCTGTAGTGAGTTTTTCCAACAATTAAATGTTGTTCGCTTGAATACCGCTCCATAACTTCGAATCGCGTGGTTTGTACATGACAGCTGTCAATAAATAAACACCCTACTACTTGCACAAACAAAATGGCGGCAAATTAAAATCCGGCGCCCTTGTTGAGGCACACTTTAATATACCTCTTTTCTAAATAGAAATCGAGTCTTCTTTTCTCTCGGGATACGATATCCCATCCAAAGGCCGTACCACTTACAAGATACATAATGTTTTACGAAAAGAAAGATCTCTTTTAGTTATGGTGATGGACACCCTGAGATCTTAAAAACGAATTAGAGAGGGATCTAAGGAGGCGCCAAATTAAGGCGACGAAAGCGAACCACGAAACATCAACTCACCCTTGTCCACCGCTCCAAGGGGCGGTAGATTGGGCACTTGAGAAAATAAGTTGCTTTAGTATTTCCTCAACTTATTGAAAATGGCTTCATTAGAGGAGTCGAAACGTCGAGTTTTAACAAATTGTTTACATAATTTGCTAGCAACCATCACTTTAACGCCCGTTGTGGTATTGGCCAAGGGAGTAATTATTTTCGTTCACTAGGTTCTTTCCAAGGCTTCCTTTTGCTGTAACGTGTGTACGTGGAAGCTGATGTAGAAGACTAGAACCGTTACAAAACCATAGATGGCGCTCGACGTTATTCTATATTGCATTTTTTAGCAATGCTGGCCTTAAGGCCAAATTGTTGAAGCATAGCTATGACAATAAATAAGGGTTAACGAGAACGAAATCAGCCACCGTCTCCTGGAGGGATGCGAGTCAATGCCCCTGGTGGTATTAGCCAGGGCGTAGTGGTTTTTCGCTCGCTAGTTTTTTTCCACAGTTTCTTTATTGCTATACTATGTCAATGTGAAAGCTGCTATGTAAGTGGCTTGAATACGTTTGATAGCCAGAAATATCTGACTAGTTTTCTGGAAAAAGCTTGCTATTTTTTTTGAAAATTTTTAGTATCCCCGAAAATATAGCTAGGGCAGCCAAATTTGGTACGCACGTTTCTATTATAAAGAGTTTACTATGTGCCAAAATTTGGATCTCTAAAATAAAAGAAGAAAAGTTATGTCATTAATAAAAAAATTTGGGTGTGGCAGAAATTCAGAAGAAGGTACAATTGTATGTAGTAAACAAAGTCTGTTAAATATTACAGACAAATATTAATTTTTTTAGTGTGAAAAGGGCAAGGCCTACGAGAAAAAGGTTCTAAAAAGGCCAGAATGACGATTTAAAAGGTCAAAAGGTAAGTTTGAAACAAGAATTCTGGAGCCAATGCACTTTGTGAATGGAAAATATTTCATTTAAGGTCCAACAAGGTCCTAAATCCATGTCTAAACTGTCATCTTCCTTCATTTGATTAAAACATTAATAAAATGTTTGGGATGTAGCAAGAGCGTTATGCTGGAGAATTTTTATTAAATGCTTCAAATTTGAATAACTCAATTTTTTATAAACCTAGAAAGTTGAGTATTGGTATGTAGTAAGAAATGTACACTACGTGCTTACCATATCTCATAATAGAAACTATTTGCACGTATTCTAGTTTTCAAACATCAAAATATATCCTTTCGCATACTGCTCAGTTGTAAAACTTATTACCTTTACCATTTGTTTATCAGTTAATCTGCCATTATTTTAAATATTATTAGACGCATTTAGGCAATATTAATTTTATTTGTATGCTTAAATATACATGTATATATATATATATATATATATATATATATATATATACATGTGTATATATATATATATATATATATATATATATATATATATATATATATATATATATATATATATATATATTTACTTAAATTACTTGATAAAGAATAGTTGCTTATTTTTTTAGACCATTTCACCTACACACTTACTTGCCAATGAATATGAGCTTTAAGTTTGAATAACAGTGGTTTCCTTTAAAGCAATACCCGTAAGTGTTTAGATAAAAATAAAGAAAAGCAACGAAAACTTTTTCCAATAACCGTGTCGCTGGCTGGAACACAGAGCATAGATAAAATAGTTTCCATTACCAGACTATATGGTTTCGATATATTCCTGCAAGGAGCTATCTAAGAAGATTTCCTTGCCTGGACGACCTCTATAGGCACTTCCATATTGTAGCTCATACCCTGAGGAACTTGCTGTATTATTCTGCTGAGATATCGATTCATGTGCCTCAATAAAATATGCTCTATAACAATATACACGGCTTGATTGACTTCGTTTCATGAATATTTGGTAGACTGAAAGCAAAATGGCTTGGGCCAGACTCGATTACATTTTCAGTTTTATAGAGTTACCTTTTAAATTGAAAATTGAAAAAATAGTGGATTCAATATCAATCGATTAATTGGTTTTAATTGTGATGTATTTATACTTTGTTCTTAATAATGATTTAAGGCGATACACACTAAAAAGACCCAAATTTAGCAAGTGCGTTATGGTAGTGAATTTTCGCAAACCCCTTCCTTTACAAAATGGTTATTCAAACAATTAATAAAAAATCGGTGCGTAGCAAGTACGTTCTATTTAGTAGCCAATATTTATACATTTTGTAACAATAAACCGTAAGTTAAGTCAGCAGAAGTATTTCTAGGAGCGTACTGAAAAAAAATGGTAACAAAATTGGTGGTGACAGTTCGAGGAAGTTCTTGACATTATTAAATTGGGAATTACATCTGTAACTAAATTGTGAATCTTACATATACAAGGGTAAGGTTATTTGTACATCAGGTTTTACTAATTATATGCAAAATAAACTGTACACAACGTAACTTAATTTGTCTTCAATATCATTGGATGTGTTTAAACTTATTCATGTTACATTTAAATAGCTCCTTTCTATAAACAATTCACTACTAAGCATATAAAATGTTCTGGACGCAGCAAATGCATTATGGTAGTGAATTTTTATAAGCATTGTACACTATTAGTAAGGTATATTATTAAAACTAATTCTTTAAATTTAAATGGACCTGGGAGATCGGTTTTCAAGGTCCCAGTTAGCGGTTATTTAAATAAGTTTCTATGGAGCTAGAAAATTATAGTTTGGTAGAGATATATGTAAGTACTGCAAGTCTCTTTAAAAATATCGTGTTACAAATTTCATTAAAGTCACAAAAGTTTTCTAGAAAAAAAAAATTTACAAAGGGAATGTACCTGCCAAATCATAAATAAGGCAGGTATTGTGCCTTTTAATTGCTTGTATAGTTTTGTTTTAGTCAACCCAATTGAATTAGTTTTTGCAAACAAAACAACAAAAAATGTTTTTTAAAACCAATTTACCAACTTGTAGTTATCCGCGAAGCTCATTATGTTATTTTTCTTTAATTTAGTACCCAGGCTGCGTTTACATAAGTGTTACTAATGTTCAAGATTGAATATTCTAGCTCAATAGGAAATTAAGTTATCGATTTTCCAATATTTTTACAAAAACTCTCTATCATAATGTTTGCTGCACCCAGGCTTTTTCAACACTTATTTACTGTTGCTGTATCCACACTTTTTGAAAATGATAAAATATTGTAGCTCTCTATGCAAGACTGACAAACAAGGCACCTAAATTTCATTTTTGGAAAAATATTTCAAACAAATGAAATGGGGTAATAATTTAAACACAAATTGAAAATCTTGGTTCGCTGCTAAATATAAACAATACAACATTTTGAAATTAAAATTTTAGTAATATACATAGCATGTGTTTATTGGTATAATTTAAACTACTGCATGATATTATGTAGTTTCATTTACTTAGAATTTTCCATATACGACATGAAGAGTAAATAATAATGAAAATTCACTAAAAACTAAAAATAAACAATAAGTACCTTATTGCCAGATTCTAAGGTATTAGATGAGGCTTATTATTTGCTTATGACTTCTGTAAACAAAGAAGAAGAAGAAGAAGATCACCTCAAATTCGGCTCCCCCCCTACTGCCAGTTTGCAAAATAACAAATGACAATGACTAATATCTAACTGGCGTTGTCAGATTTAACTAGGAGAGGGCGATGAGTTTTGAATACCTTGAAGAATCGGAAGCTTAATATTTATACATAATAAAACGTTGTTCTAGATTGCCTTTAAACAAATTGAATAACTTTCATTACAATTTTTATTTATTACCACCTATATATTTTCCTGATATATTCAAATTCAGATGACAGTTTTGGGAAATGGAAATCCCGCTGATTGTTTATTGTGACATATTTTTCTAACCTGTTCGTTTGAAGGTTAATTTGGAGCATTTGTTTACAATATCAGCGTCTAACATTATAGGCACCCATTCAGAGACAACTTCAGGTTATATCGTCAATTATTTATTTTTTATTTGGTTATAACTCAGAATTTATTGAACCGATTGAGTACAAATTTGATAGAGAGGACCACTGATATGTCTAAGTGCGTGTAAAGTTTTAGTTTCATACTTCTAGTAACTTAAAAGATATTGCGTTTTCACAGAGTTTTTCACATTTTTTCCGAAAGTATGTGAGTGTCAAAACTGTCTAACGAACTCATCCAAACTATTAACAAAATACAAAATGAAGGGAATTGCCAAATTTGGTTTCGATTGGTAAAGGATTTTTTGAGTTATCCGTTGGATACCCATATATATATATATATATATATATATATATATATATATATATATATATATATATATATATAAACTTTTTAACTGACCTTGGATTTGGGTTCTAGGGGCCCTAATTTGCGCTCATTTGAAGACATTTTCCAAAAAACTTACCATCGATACCACTCTATTAGTGAATTTTCTTAATGGAATTTCACTAATAAGAAAAGTCAATGAAATCGCGTGACAATCGTAGGTTATAAATCTGACGACTAAACAATTCAATATATCCATCTTTGTTTATTCTATATACTTTTATACTGCCGAGTAATGTCCATTTCTAAGAACAATATATACCATTCGCGACATTAACAAACATTCTTAAATTTAATTCCGGAACAACTTGGATCAAAATTATTTAACTAAACTAGATTTTGGCACATTGCATCTATTTTATGACAATTTATAAATCAAATTGCATATAAATATATTGATGAATTTCAAGGATATAACATTTTCGTCAAGAAAATTTGAGATTTAACATGGAAAAACTCGATTCTCAGAACAGGCCAACGAATTAAGTGATTGGATAGAATTCTCCAGTGTAATGAAATGAGCCAAAAGTCTCTAGGTGGCGTAGAAACTTTGCAAACCATGCTGTTTCAGTTTCGCATTTTTAATAAATTGAAATTACATTAATTACAATCACAAGTTTGTTACTTCTTTGTAAAGTGCATTGTATGATTCACTAGTGCTCAGATAAACTCATGATAATAAACTATATATATATATATATATATATATATATATATATATATATATATATATATATATATATATATATATATATATATATATATATATATATATATATATATATATATATATATATATATATATATATATATATATATACAGGTGGCCATTATCTACCTCGGTATAATGGGTAACTTTGTTTTTTATGAAGATACAGCTTCAGTTAAATTAGCAAAGTTGGGCAGTTCAATAGCAGTTTGCTGACATGAACGAACTTCTAATGCATCGCGTACTTTATGAGATAATGTGAAAAAACTGAAAACGACCGATTTTTTCATTCTTGAGTATCTCCGTCATGGTTAATGGTACAATAAAGACCAACAACTCATTTTGTAGGTAATATTTTCGTAGCATAAAATCATGTCACCGAAAAATCTGTGGCATGCTTACTTTGAAAGAGATAACACAAAGTTGCATTTTTAAATGGCATCATAATTGGCTGTGACGTACTTCAAAAGCTTTCTTTTTCTGATTACAATGATATAAGGTTTGTTATGGTTATTTCCATTAGTTTGACATTTATTTAACAAAAACTATTTGCAAAATTATGTACTAAGCAGGCGGTGAATACATCCAATCCAATGTAATAATCAAGAAACTGTCATTTAACTACAAGCTTGTGTCAAAAATAGTTTTGAACTTGCGTAGTTCTCCAGCATATTTTGTATTCAAACGATAAGTTATAATGTATACGAACGAAGAGAAAAATGACATGATTTTCTGTTATTATGACAGAAGCAGAAATGTCGATGAAGCTAGTGAAATTTATTTCCAACGATACATGGAAAAAAAGCAGCCCGATAAAAGACTTTTTGCCAAACTGGAAATCAATCTTAAGGTTTACGGTTCATTCAACAAATCAAAAACTGAAAAGTTAAAATACAAAGAGGAAGACGAAGAAAGAGTTTTGTCATTCGTTAATTATAAACCAAGTACATCTACCAGAGAATTGGCGAACGAGTGCGGGGTTTCAAAAGAAAAGGCTCTTTTGATTCTTAAACAGAATAGTTATCGCGGCTACAAATGTAGTATCGGTAATACATTCTATTCGGGAGATTTGAGCCGACGAATTCATTTTGCTAGATGGTTGGTAAAGGAAACAGAGCAAAATGATCGTTTTTGGTATGGAATTCTTTTTACAGATGTAACCAAATTCACTAATAACGCGATATTTTAACGACACAATATATTGTTGATCCTCACCTTACTGCAGAAAGAAGAGACCAGTACGTATTTTCAGTAAATGTGTGGTGCGGACTTATTGGTACCAAAAGCTAAGGGCCATTTTTCTATGACACAAACCTATATTCAGAAGGATATTTGGGATTTCTGAAAAGTTCTTTGCGCTTTCAATACCTATGTGTGTCCTTTAATTATGACTACGTGGTTAAAATAATAGATAGGATGATATACGGAAAAGAATACAAATTAGCAATTAAATTATATTATTTTTAGACACATGATAAAAATATTTCAAATTGTCAGTACAAATACAAAGGTAGCTTTCAAGTCTTATAATATGAGGCGCGATTTGCTAATTAACATGAAAGAAAAATCATGTTTTTTGACAATACTTGAAATTTATAAATTAGAGTCTGCACATTTTAACGCAGTATATATTCGTCAAACTTCTAGAAGTTTCAACACCAGATACAAAAAAAATATTTGTGCACTTAGAAATGACCTCTCTGACAAATCTACATTTGCAAAACATATTATCGGTACTCAACATAGACCCACAGTAAATAGCCGCATGGACCCATTAAATTTTGGTAGTGACAATCGCAAAGTTGACTTTTGTAATGCTTTCGTAATAAACAAGCACAAACACGACCACAGCTGCCTTGTTTTTGTTGAGCAAAGTAATGTAATGGATTTCCCTTTATTATACCCTTGCTAAATCTATTGGGAATAATTTCTGCAAGAGCACGTACCCGCCTCTTGTCTCAGGGGATGAAATTGTTTCTACCGCCCTGGCCAACGCTGAACTTTTTGCCTCGTTGTTCGCCGGTAATTCTACTCTCAACCCACCTCCAAATGTTCAACCACTAACAGTCCCTAATGTCGCGCATCAAATGACGGATATCACTTTCAAAACTAAAAAGTACGAAAGATGCTCTCTTCTCTTAATACCAGGAAAGTTGCTGGCCTTGACGAGATCCCAGCAATTGTTCTCAAAAAATGCGCACCAGAACTTGCTCCTGTCCTGACTCGTCTGTTTCAGACATCTTACAATAGAGGCATATCCCCTAGTAACTGGAAAACTGCTCGAGTATAACCCGTCCACAAAAAAGGACCCAAAGCGCTTCCTAGCAACTACAGGCCTATTTCTCTCCTTTCAGTCGCCTCTAAAGTGATGGAAAAGTATATAAACACCGAATCACTAAAATTTCTTGAAAAACACAGTCCAATCCAAGACAGGCAGTATGGATTCCGACAGCGCAGATCAACTGCCGACCTCCTTTCCTTTGTCATCCATTCTTGGAACAAGTCTATGGAACTACACGGTGAATCCCAGATTGTCGCTCTAGACATATCCAAAGCATTCGACCAAGTCTGGTATGCAGCGCTGCTTAATAAACTACCGGCCTATAGCCCACCATCAAAACTCTGTACGTGGACAGCAAATTTCCTTTCTAACCGGAGTATTTCTGTTGTCGTGGATGGCCATTTCTCTAAACTGTATCCAATTAGTACAGGAGTCCCTCAATAATCAGCTTTAGCCCCTACTTTGTTTCTTCTCCACATCAGTGACCTCCTCTCTAGCACATACAACCCAGTTCACAGTTGCGCGGACGACAGCACCCTACAATCAAATATACAATATTCTAAGTCTGTCTCTTTAGCCCAACTATATGAGTATCGCAGACTCATGGATGGTTCTGTCTCCGTGGATCTTCAAAAAATATTAGACTGGGGAAGCAGAAATCTTGTACAATTCAACCCCACCAAATCAGTCTTGTTTTCTTTTTCGTAAGGGATACACCAGCCCTAGACCCATCACACTAAACAAACCAAGTTATTTAAAGTAGTGAGTCCTTCATGTCACATCAATTGCAGAAGCGGCTGCTAAACAATTAGGTTTCCTCTTCCGGGCTCGCAAATACTTTTCACCAGCTAATCTCTATACCTTATATACTTCACAAATAAGACCAAATATCGAATACTGCTCCCACATCTTAGGTGCCGCTGCCGCTTCTACACTCGCTATCCTGGACACCATTCACAAGAGAGCTATACGTCTCATCGGTGACTCTACCCTCACCCAGAGGCTTCCATCTCTTGTCCACTGACGTGCCGTTGGTGACTTCTCTCCCTCTTTTATAGATATCGGCACGGGCACTGCTCAGAGGAGCTTTCTTCCATAGTTCCTCCACCTGCTGCCTCCAACAGATCTACCAGGGAACAGAGCGAATGCACCCTTTTACTGTCCAGGTCACTAAACAGAGAACATCTTGTTCTGCCTGCTCTTTTGTCCCCAGGACTTCCAAGTTGTGGAATTCCTTGCCGGCACATGTTTTTCCTTCTCCCCCGAACCTCCAAACCTTCAAGTCCAGAATTAACAAGTTGCCTCTTTCCTCCTTGTCGACACCCACGGTACGATAGTATTTAGGCTGTAAGTCCTCGTGGTGTGTTGTTGAAATTAAAAAATATATCAAACAGAAAACATATAGCGATATTACACATTGTTGTAATAATGCAATAAATTAATATAAAAAAGACAGTTTACCTTTTGGTTGTCACTTTGGCTCTAGCAAAATCATAAGATTTAATGTTATAATGGAGTCCGGAAAAAATAATTTCAGGTTACAAACTTGACTAGTATTGTCAAAACTAGTTTACAATTAAACTATGAACTGGCTCATTAACATAAAAAAGAGATGAACACAATTATTTTATTTGGTATGTTAAAATCTTTAGTGATTGACGTTTCGGAAGGGAGGTGTCAGATATATTTAAGAAATAAATTATCAAATTCTTTTATCAAATGCTTACTATACAATATCTAGGACTTTCTTGTAATGACGTGCATGATTTTTAGCAAATAAATATAGTAATATAATAACATATGTCGATATCTTCGTTAGATACAATTTGATGCTAAAACTCCTGTTATTTTTCATTAATTATTTTATTATTATGATTGCTGTTATAGTAATTATTGGTATAAGATAAATTTATTTTAATAAGTATACTTGAAGAACCCAAGATCACCACAACACATTTTAGAAACGTGACAATTGTTTCACTACCTAAGTGAGCGTCATCAGGGGATGATAGTGAAATGATCGTCAGGTTTTTTTAAATGTGTTATGGTGATTTGGGTTCTTCAAATGTACTTATCACTACTCATCACAGGTTCAAATCTTCACTTAGTTTATATTCATGCTTAGTATTGACATACGTCATATAAACATTTTATAAGACACATCCTTGTTTTATTTTAAAACTTTTTTGATCAAAATACTCACACTAGCGTAGCAACAGACTTATATCTATAGTTGCCGCGAATGCGTATAAAAGAAAGTAGTTTTTTCCCTGTTATAATGCCGTAAAAGTGCAGTCGGTTGCACAGAAGAGAAACACACTTGTGAAACCAGAAAACAAGTCTTTAAATCTGCATTCAGGATGCAACGGTTTCACCAAGTAAGAGCAACAATATTAATATAATTAATAAATTTACTGACACTGCGTATATCAAAACAATTTTAATTATAATGCTGTAACGATGAGACCTTAATATTTGTTGCGTAAACTAATAAGCTAATGGTTTGCACAAATGCATTACGTTGTATTTCTTTACATTAACGATTAGCCAAAGTAGAAGTAAACAGTAGCTGTTGTAGCGGAAAACCTTTATAACAATTAGAGTCGTTCGATTGACCGGCGGAAGTGTATTATTCCGTAGAACAACTTCGCCTCGTATAATCTTTCTTGATTTATTTCCCATTGATTTGTTCCATTTTCCGCGCAGTTTCAAGGAAGCGAGTTGATTTTATTGAAATATATCACATCTGCGAGCCGATTCCTAGAAAGTTGGAAAAGCTCTCAGACTATTTCATTAGAGCTCAAATCAGTTTTAAATTTCACCTCTGGAAACATGACTAAATAAAAAACCTTTCACAGGAATATAGTTCAAGTGATATTTTCATTAAAACTTCTCTTCAGAACATAATCTAATAAATTCATTAGCCGGGTGAAATTTTCAAATAAGGGTGGGACGTGCAACGCTTTTGGAAGAGGTCGGGGCTTCAAATGCATTAGTGTGGTTAAGTGGCGGAAGGAAGGAAGAAGATGCATTAGATTGTGACTATGTGTTCCCAGTTATGTGGGTTAATGGATCTAATTGCGTCCTACTAGCTGACTCAGTATGCTGATACCTTAGTAGGCATCGATTATTCAAGGCCAACTTTGTGTAATTTCAATTATAGAGACAACAGTTATTTTAATGGTCGTAAGGAATTCAATTTTCTTCTTGCACTCTATCTAATGTTTGCGCTGTTGCTAGACAAAAAACAATACCTAAATTTTGTGTCCACCACAACGATTAACAAGTTAAATTCTGTACTGTATTGTGGGATAGATGGCCCTTAACGCTCGCTTCATTATCCATACACTGTTTTAGTCAATTTTCTTAAAAAAAATCACTAAGGGGGGGGGGGGGGGGGGGGGGGGTGGGGGGGGGGAGCCCCCCCCCGCCCAAGCCTGAGGGGCCTAGAATATATATCTGGGGCCAGTTCCAATTTCTATATATATATATATATATATATATATATATATATATATATATATATATATATATATATATTATATATATATATATATATATATAAACAGTGTGTCCTCGGATCGACGCAGCGATGACGTATGTAGGTGAAAAAGACTGTAAGCAAATACTATATAATAACAATACAGGACACTCCGGCTGATTTCGTGTTTCAAGAATATCAGCGCCCCTAGCGGATAGTACTGATTTTACGTCGTTCGATAACGTGTAACACTAGCAATTGCTGGTGTTTAACTGTGTATAATTAAGTTTGAGCTATGTTTTTTACAATGAATGTTAGTGGCTGGGTGTGTGAAATCTATAATTGTTCGAATTATAACGTGCTAAATCTATCAAAGACATTTCATAGGTTTCCAAAGGAGGGCGAAACGTGAATATGATTTGAAGCAGAAAACAAATTCCGAATCACTTTTATGCCAATATGTACAGTTCGCAGAAGATAATTTATTGTGTAATATTTACCATCATGTAAAAAATATATGAAGGCAAAAAAAGTTTTGCATTAATAATAAATGGTATAAGGAAACTGTTTTTCTATCTTCTTCTGTGTCCTTTTTTATTTCAGTATGGCATAAATTGTCACATTTTTTTACATTTTAAAATATTTTACTTGGTAAAAGCTTTTAATTATCTTCCCAAGATAAGTTTTTAAAGAGACAAGTAGAAATAGCAGATTCAGCCCTATAATAGATTTATTCACGGAAGTAAGAGTTAGTCTCACCTTTCATCTGCACAATTTATTAATTATGTACTAAGTATATCAGTTACATATTTTAAAATATTAGATTAATAAGACAGTTTTCATGTAGAGATATAGCAAATTGAGTACTGTGCTACGATTTATACCTAGAACAATTATTTATAGGTAAGTACAGATTGTAACTTAATATCCTTGGAAACAGCTTTCAGTATATTCCTATACATACCCTTGAAATAGTAGTTTAACGACGGTTTCAAGGTAGCACTTTAAATTATAATGAAATAAGATTATGGCTAAGAGAAATTTGCAGAATTATTCATGCTGAATTCATTTAGGTTCCAAGCTGATTGTTGATACAAATTCTATTTATAACTATATAATCTTCTGATTATATAGTTATAAATAGATTATTATATATATATATATATATATATATATATATATATATATATATATATATATATATATATATATATATATATATATATATATTATAAATTTTCTAATTTTCACTGTTTTGTCATGTACAAGTTTTATATTCATCTATAATAAACCAATTGTCTAAATTAAGAATATGCAGGTAAATATACAATTCAAATTACCCGCTCAGCTGTACGAGGTGGCGCTAGTCTACTTGTCACAAATATCACCAATGCTAAAGCATAGGAGTTTCCCGTATTGTCATTATATAGTATTTGCTGTTAGTTTTTGAATTGAAACTCAATTTTCTGAGATTGAGCCCTGCTTGAACAGAAAATAATTTGTGTTATAATTTTAATCTCCAAAAATCAAGTATATCTTGGAAATTTACAAAAAACTGATTTTCTACATTAGGAAAGTGCCCTTTCTTAAGGTGATACGAAGCAATTTTATAAGCAAAAGATGATCGGAAAGAAAAACTGTGTAGGAATACAAAATTCTAAAATCCGAAACCTACTTTGAAATTCTGAAAACAAATAGAATGCTATGAAAGACGAATAAAAAATATTTTGACAGTTGTCAAAAAAAGTTAATTGTAATTATTGTCGTAGCTGTGCTCTAAAACTGATCCGAACTTAACTGCGAAATATAAAAAAGTCATGCTTACTATACCAGAACGGATCTACCCAATTCAGTGTTGGAATTGGTGAATTACCTATTCCAGAGGTTATCAGACTATTTCATACGAGGTTTCCGAACATAGTTGTGGTCCAATCTACAGTATCCAGACTGGTTAAAAAAATGTCACTAACGGTATCGTACATAATATACCAAAAAATAAGGGAACTTTGATGGAGATCATGTACGTACTGTGGTAGCAATTGATTCATTACGCGAAAATCCCAAGCTGTCACTAAGAAGGCGGTACGAAGAGATTCGCATTAGCACATCACATTTGCAACGCATTTATCAAGCAAAAAAGGTAGCGTCATATAAAGCTATATTTCATCACACGCTAGAAGAAGGGGACGAATCCCGAAGGTTGGAATTTTGCCTAACTTTAGGTGAAAAATTTCTAGAGGATCGAAATTTATATAAAAATATTATTTGTTCAGATGAATCGACTTTTCAACTAACGGCGTACCTCCACACAGAATTGTCAAAGAAGTTCAAAAACCTTTCCGGGTAATAAAAACACAATACACAGAAAATCTGCCTGCGATTTAGTCTCCCTCTCAGTAGCGGTCTCTACATAAAACTCATTATATAAGGTGATGTTGAGTAGTAAGCAGTTCAGAATTTTTCATTCACTGATGTCGCTAACTTTGTTAGTGAAACGATCGTCAGGTCTTAAAAAATATGTGTTTTGGTGATTTTGGTTCTCCAAGTGTTTATATGAGTGCTCGTCACAAGTTACAATCTTCATTTAGTGTATATATATATATATATATATATATATATATATATATATATATATATATATATATATATATATATATATATATTTAAACCTGTGTTAAGGAATTACTGGGTCTGCGACATTGGTTTAGAGGCCACCCAGAATCCGTCGCCACTAGACACACAGACAAAGACTTTGGGGAACTCAGTAATGTTGTGGTATCGCAGTACCTACAATATTTACATTCTATTTTACTACTAGGTATTTATTTACATTACTCTCTTATTCGTTATGTACATTCTTTTCTGCCCATATATTATCTCACACATACGCAGCCGCGCATTAAAATTTCCACACGCGCACGCTCAGGCTCATACACCTAAATCTATTAACAATTAAACACTAGTATATTCTCTTGTATAAAGGCATCTAATCATAGGACTATTGAATTAACAAAAATCTTGGTGCTGGACTATGAAATATCTAGATAAATTTTGCGTATGAAAGAAACCAGGATATTGTAGATTTTGCATTTTTAATAGCCCAAGAAAGTGGTAAAATTAATTGCTTGTTGAACGTTTGACTTATCTAGATCTTTAAAAACGGGTTTTAGTAGCTTCTTGATTTAAGGTAAATTGGAAAATTATATGACTCAGGTCTGCGATGGTGTTCCTCTCGCAGTTGCAAGTAGCTGTAGGAGCAGTAGTTGCAAGTAGTTGTAGGTGAGCTGGATATCGCCCATGATTAAGTTTTAATCCTGTTATTGTAGTTGAGAAAAGCCGTGAAGTAGTTTTTATTCCTAAATGTATTATATGTAATGGTTTAATAGTGCGGATGAGTGTGCAGTGCTCTTTTGATTCTTTGACCTATTTATTCTACTCGTATTGTCGAACTTTCTGATACATGGTTCTTGAATGTTGGATAGATTCTGCTATATTACGACACAATTCCTGACCAATGGATCCTGACATGCTTGCCTTGCCAGCGAATCTGTTGTTTTATTTTCCCATATTTTCTTAGGTGACTTGCCACAAGTAAATATAAGTTTTCCACCATGCTTTCGATTGCATATGTTTTCTACACTATAACACAAATGAAACTGTTCATATATTGTTCAAGAGAAAATTTTTCGATTGATCTTAGTACCGACTGTAAATCTGCAGTGTATCAATATGTTGAATATTTTTTCTGTTTTTGTAGTTTTGGGTGCTTGTAATATTGCGTACGCCTCTGAGGTGAATATAGATGAATAATGTGGAACTGTACATTTTTTCAACCTTTCTTTGTGGTGTAAAAATAACTGTGCCAGTGGAGCGTTGGTTCTTTGATTAGTCGGTGTAAGCTTCGAGCATGTTTTCAGTAGGCTACATAGAATATTCTTTGTTTACTGCTGCGATTAGTTAAATTCTACCTGAACAACAAATTATAAGACTTTTTAGTTAGATAATTAGTCATCCCTTGAGGGAGTTCTATTTTTCTCATAGGAATTTTACACAAATTAAGTGAAATAGTTAATGAGCGGCGAGGTTTCGACACAATTAAAATAATTGACGGACTTTTATTTTTCTCATAGGACTTATACACAAACTAAGTGAAATAGTAGATGGGAGGTTTCTAAACAATTAAAATAAAATGTTTTCAGTCATATTCAGGTAGTATTGAAAATAGAATAATAGCAGATGGCGCTCAATAGTTATTATTTAAAAAATATGTGAAAGTGTATTAAGCCAAGAAATGACTAATTTATGGCTTTTTTTTGTAATTTCAATGATACACGACTACTTGTATGATTTTTTTAAACAAATTTAGATCCTAAATAGATAAAAATTGGCATCCTTTATGTAAGCAATTATTTGTTTAAAAAACTTACTAAGTGAAGATTGGAACCTGTGATGAGCACTGATAAGTACGTTTGGAGAACCCCAATCACCACAACACCTTTTAAAAGACCTGACGAATATTTCAGAATTTTTCATCCTCTCATGACGCTAACTTTGTTAGCGAAACCAGAATTTTTAATCCTCTGATGACGCTAACTTTGTTAGTGAAACGATCGTCAGGTCTTTTAAAATGTGTTGTGATTTAGGTTCTCCAAGTGTACTTATTAACAAACTTATTTATATTATTAACAGGACCTATACCATTTCCTAAATTTTTAGGCTGTTGAAGCACATTGTTGTTGAAATATTTATTTATTTATTAAAATGCCCAACGGAAGCAATTTCCTTTTACAGGACATTAAACAGAGTACATATTCATCAGAATACAATATACAATAATTAAGCATAACAAAAAATATAATATAACAATAAAAAATACAAAAACTCTGGTTTCATATAAAATATGTATAGACACAAAATAACAAAATATAATGTTTACTCCCAAAAATCCTAATCAAATGTAAGTGAGACAAAATTTGATTTAAACAGTCCGCGTTTATGTCACAGTTTGGAAGATCCTATTAATGTGTGTTAAAATGAAATTATATAATTAATTGGATTTTTGCTGAGGTACCACGAAGTTAATCTGGGATAAAATGTTTGGAGAATCTACCCTACTATGTAGCAGACTGTATAAGAACGTTAGTGACAGAGTTACTCTCCGACTAAGTAATAACATCTCATCAAAATGCACTAGCAAGTTTTGTTGCTCGACACCTCTAGGTGGGTACGAACCATTAACTTTAAAGTAGAGGTACTTGAGAGACAATCGTTGAATTGTCTCCAGAGTGGATACCTAACGGTTATAATATGTGCTTCACATCCGACAAGAATACTCGTTCTTCGACCTAATGTAAGCATAATAGAGTGTTTTTAGAGCCTGCAAATTGACAAAGTTACTGCAGTTCCTTATCAAAAAGCCAAGGAACGTTGGTAAAACTATATGTGAAATGTGGTAACGAAAAGAAAGCTGTGGGTCGAATACCACCTCCTAATCTTTCACTGTGTCGCTGCAACGTAGAATCATGGCTTCTGAGTACGTATAGGCAGAAAGGTGGGATTTTTTTAAGAAAAAGTCATTACCTTGCTCTTAAAAATGCTATGCTAAGAAGATTCCGAAATAATAGAGAAAGAGGAAATAAAAGCTTTTAGGTTTTTGTCTATATGTTTAAAATTGGAATTCTGAGATGCTCTTATAACAGTGCAACTTTTTTCATATGTAACGAACTTTATATATATATATATATATATATATATATATATATATATATATATATATATATATATATATATATATATATATATATTCTTCTTCCTATGCCGTCTTCCTTAGCGAAGGTTGGCGATCACTTCTTTGAACGCTTCCCTATCTCTTGCAATGCGAAATATTTGTTCAACACTGAGGATAGTCCATTCTCTGATATTCCTCAGCCAAGATTTTTTTTTCTTCCTATTCCTTTTCTTACCTCTATTCTTCCTTGTGTGACTACTTGTAAGAGAGAGTATTTGTCATTACAAAGTATGTGGCCCAAATATGCTGTTTTTCATATTTTGACGATTGTCATCAATTTTCTGCCGTGTCCAATTCTTCTTACTACTTCTTCATTTGTGGTTATAACAGTCCAAGGATTTTAAGTATGTGTCTGTAGAGTCGCATTTCAAATGCCTCCAATCTTTTTATGGATTGTGCTTTTAATGTCCAAGTTTTTACCCCATATAACTGCTGAGACCACACATAGCATACTAGGAACCTTAATCTAATGGCTAAACTTAATTTCTTATTTGTGAACATTGACCTGTATTTTACAAATCCCTTCCGGGATATTTCTATTCTGACTTTTATCTCCTCATATTCTTCCAATTGGGAATTTATGATTGCTCCTAGGTATTTATATTTGTCGACCCTCTCTAACTGTTAACCTTCTAGTGTAAGTTGTATGTTGTCAATTGGAGTTTTTGAGATGACCATGCATTTGGTTTTACCTATGTTCATTGTTAGCCCCATTTTTTTGCTTTCCCTATTAATACTATCTAAAAGGATTTGTAGGTCCTCTATACTCTCTGCCATTATTGCGGTATCGTCTGAAAATCTTATGTTATTAATGATGGTCCCCCCAATGCTCACCCATTCCTTTCTTTCCCATAGTGCTTGCTGAAATAATAGCTGCGAATACACATTGAACAATTATGGTGACAGCACGCAGCCTTGTCTGACTCCTCTTTGGATTTCTATTTGGTTTGTTTCACTGTCATCTACTCGTATAACAGCTGTTTGGTTGTAGTGAAGATTTTTGATTAGAATAATGTCTTTGGAATCTAGTTTTATGTTTTTTTAGTGCTTGGATAAGATTACCGTGCTGAACTCGGTGGAACGCTTTTTGATAATCTATGTAACATATGAACACGCTTTTATTATATTCCCTGCACTTTTGCAGTAATACCGTCGTTGCAAACAGCGCTTCTCTAGTTTCCATTCCGCTTCTAAATCCAAACTGTGTGCTGTCCAGTTGCGCTTCACATTTTTTATATATACGGTATTGGATAACTTTCAGTAAGACTTTCAATGTGTGGCTCATAAGGCTAATTAATCCGCATTCATCGCACGACTTTGGATTATTTTTCTTGGGTATAGGTAATAGGACAGCTTTTAACCATTCGTCTGGTATTTGACTCTCATTGTATATTTTATTAAATAATTTGGTTAGACACTCTATATTTTTATCGTCCAAGGTTGTCATTAGTTCGGCTGGAATTTCGTCCGGTCCTGGAGCTCTGCCACTTTTAGAGTTTTTAATTGCGTGCTCCACTTCTGATTTCAGAATTTGTAAGTTATTATCGTCCCTGTCATCGGTTGGTGCTATTTCGTTCATTTCTTCTCTATTATCTGCAAATAAGTCTTCTATGTATTCTTCCCATGTTGTTTTTTATCTTCTTTTGATAACTGAAGCTCTCCATTTGAATTTCTTATTACCAGTGGTATTCTCTTCCGTGTCTTACCAATAATCTCTTTCAGTTTCTTGTGTAGGTTTCCTGTGTCGTTCTTTATGCTCCGCTCTTCTATTTCTTGGCAATTCTTTTCCATCCAGCGTTCTTTAACTTCCTTGATCAAGTATTCTATTCGTTTTTTTATTTGATTATATTTTTGTTTATTTGTATTCCTATATTTGCGTTTTTTCGTCAATAAAGTATAATATTTGGTGTCATCCAAACATTGTTTGCAATTTGTTTCTGTCTTACAACAATTGTTTCACCTGCGTCGTTAATCATAGACACCTTCATCTCGTTCCAGGCACTGTTTATATCTTTTGTTGTAGCTTATATATATATATATATATATATATATATATATATATATATATATATATATATATATATATATATATATATATATATATATATATATATATATATATATATATATATATATATATATATATATATATATATATATATATATATATATATATATATATATATATGGACAGAGACTGTAGATAGGAAGAGTAACGGTCGTTACTGTTACTTTCCAAACTACAAAGTCTTTGATCACAGGAACCGAGTAATGAAAATCAAAGTTTTCTGCTAAAAATAGTTGTTTCTTCAATGTATTTTAGGGTTTCACCAGGAGTCTAAAAAAGTTACAGGTTTATGGTGAAATGCGATAACAAAACATCAGAAAATAACTCACTGACAGGTAAAAAAACTGAAGGTGGGTTAGAATACAACAGCAACAGGTGCACAAGTATTCCAACATTTTGGAGATGCTGTTATCCTCTGAGGATACCTTCAAAAAATGTACCCAAAAAGTTTTAATACCAATTTTCAAACCAACAATTTACAGGATAGGCGGTGCAGTGATAGGAGCGTGTGCCTCGGAAACCAGATATTCTTGGTTAGACTGCCAGTACAAGCGATATTTTCTATTTAGTGAATACACGCTATAAAATTAATATCAACTGAAATTGTATCATTTTGTTTGAGCAAGCCGATTGGAGAGGGCGTCTGTCCCTTGTACCGCGTGTTATGGCACGAGCTAAAGATTCACACCGCCCTTACGCAAGAAAAGAATTTTGAAAGATCTGTTTAATCTCCATTCAAAAATGTTATGGTTTTAAAATGTATTGCAAAAATGACCAGTAAAATAAAATTTATCTGATTGGCGAATTTCGCTACAACACACTAAAAAATGAATAACTAATAGCGTTTCGTTCTTGGCAATAAGAAAAAATATAAAACGGATCAATCTAAATGTAGGAAATTTTCAAAATGCCTTAAACATCTTGATAGCGTCTTAATCGTAAATAAAAATGTTTTCTAAAGTTAATTCACATCTAGGGCGCGGCCGACCAAATCGCAATCGTTATCTTCTTATTAAGTCAGCTAAATTGCATGGTTTAGTTTTGTATACCATACTTTTCACATGTCCCCTAAGAAGACGTCTAATAGCGTAAGATCAGGTGACGGTGCTGGCCATTCTAACGATCCTCGCCTCCCTATATACCGCTTTGGAGATATTAAGTTAACGTACTGCCGGACATTGATTTGCTAATGTGCTGGTGCTCCATCTTGCTATATCCATATCGCATTCCCTGAAACTGGTGGGTTCGCTCGATCAGGATATAAGTTTGCCAAAGTTGGCACACCATTATTTTGGAGCAGTGCTAAATAATTATCTCTATTCAAGCTGCCATCAATTATAAAAGAAACAAAAATTTCTAACTATTCCTGCCCAAATATTAGCCTTTTAATGGTATTGCGCATTTTCTTCTCACATCCAGTGTGGATAACTTTGGCGATTAGTGTGGCCGTAAAGTGTAAAACACAAATATATTGCGTATGTCCTCTCATCCAGTGTGAATTTTCTGTGGACCGTTAGCGACGATTTTGACTACCAGCGTGCCCGTGTTTTTAAAGCTCCCCACAAGAAGTCTAGTGGGGTCAAGTCTTGTGATTTAGGTGGCCACTGCATCGGTCCATTTATACCTATCCATTTTTCTCCATAAGTTTCATTTAAATATTGTTGGGAAATTCTCGCTTTATGTGGTGGAGCTCCGTCATGTTGGAAACACATGTTTTCTCGCAGCTGTAATGACACATTTTCAAGCAGCACAGGAAGCTGTTCTTGGAGAAATTGCAAATATCGCTCATTATGTAAAATTTCTTCGTAAAAATATGGGCCAATCAAATGCCCGTTAATAATACCACACCAAACGTTAATTCCGAAGTGAGCTTGATTTTCAATCGGATTGACAAAATGTGGATTTTCAGTAGCCCAAATATGCTCATTTTTTATTGAGCTTACCGTTACTAACAAAACGGCTTTCGTCCGTCCACAACAATTGCTAAAAAAAAACGATTGTCATTGACATAGTTGACCATCACTTGGGCAATATAATTCATTCTTCGTTGTTGATGTTGGTCTGACAAGTGTTCTAAGTTATGAAGTTTATAATCGTGACACAATCTTCAAAATACTGCAAAACAGTGGCAACAGTATTGTTAGAGTTGACCCTGCTAGCAATTTTTCTTCCCTTTCGAGAAGTAAATGCCTAGTCATTTGCACGTAAATTACGTTCTAGTCTTGCAAATATTTTTAAGCTTAGAATAACCCGTTCAGGGTATCTCTGAGCATGTAACTAAACTGCTCTTCTAGGGTTCTTTTGAGATTAATCATAAACTAATAAGATATCGACTTTTTCGTTGTGGGTAAACATTTTTTAAAGTGAAATGACAACAAAATAATATTTGTAAACCATTAGTTTAATTATTGACAGATAGAACGTTGCTACGACAGATAAAACTTTGCTATTTGTTTCCAAAGCTTTCTTGTTTATATCGTGATGGTTGCACGAATTTTTTGTTATACTTTTTTCTACAAATTTGATTATAACTTTTTAACGCAAAAAGATAGCAACTTTTTTTCTTTACATAATTTGCCCAAAATAAATATTTCTTTTTAGATATGCGAAAATATAGGTAACTTTCTTGGAGAGAAAACCTATCGCTTTTCCTTTTCTTACAATAGAGCCGAGACATCGAGTTTTGCTCACCCTGTACAATAATTATAAACTTATTCAATGTGACTGTTTCACACTATAGAAGTAAAACTACAGATATCTGACAAATGAGCTCTAAATCTCCTACTTCTCTATTATAAGATTTTCTTGATAGTTATCTCACTTCAGTCCCACACATAGTAAAGGTCAACAGCGACACGTAATCAATAACTGGGAAAATGAGTTGTAAAAAGGCAACTGTAATTGTTGCATACGCTCGGAAACATTTTAAAACTACCCATTCATCAAGTGTATTTTGCTCAATACCGCCACTGGTAACACCCAGAGAGTTAAGAAATAAGGTTAAAAAAAGCGCGGGTAAACGGTAAGCTGCAAAATAAATGTGCAGCAAAAGTCGATAGTGAGCTTGCATTGAGAAGGGTTGCATTGTGCAGGCTGTGCTTTCCTTAAAACGATTTATCATCCTGACATATACCAGTGCTATTGTGGGTTGAAATTTCAAACGGACACAACTTGAATTTTGCGAGGGAAATGCTGATTTCAATACGTAATGTGTTGGAAACTAAAATGTAGTCTGAATTCTGTTATAGGATTGCACAATCTACTGCATCAGAAATTCAGATCTTGCATTTTCAACACTTGTCTACAGTCGTGTGGCATTTGACCTCGCTTTGGAGTCTCCAGTAGAATTTTGGAGATCTGTTATGTTTCCGTCCCAGCTGTTTCCACAAAACAGGTTCTAATAGATGAGTCCGAATGTAATTAGGTACGTTATGGTAACTACTGCTTTATTTGCATTTTTCTTACTATGTACAGAAACGATAGACGACAGTGGCGCCTTTTACAGTTATTCGCAGATACATTAAAGGTAATATTGTTATGAAATAACAATAATGAACGACCTAAATTTAATTTTGTTGCTGATGTTTTCAAGAAGCTTATCAAACACCGGATTGGTATCTACGCAATATGATATCGTCTATGGAAATATTGATGCACTTGTTGATATTAGAACCTGACGCTGATGGACCTATTTTCTAAAGCTATGAAAGAAGAACACACACATTGATAATGGTCGGGAGATAGAAAACACGGTGCGAAATTAGATACAATTTTATTGTGTTAAGTTTACCAATCAGAACCTCGGTAGTTCAGAGGTAAGAACGTGTGCCTCCGAACCGAAGGGCACTGAGTTCGATACCAGGGTACTCCTTTCACTTTTTCAGTACAAACTGTAACATTAACATCAACCGAGGTTCTGGCATTGTATTTGAGCATGTTGAATGTCTGCACGTTCCGACCTTCGGAGGGGGCGTAAAGCCGTCGGTTTGGTGCCCATGCGATGTTGGGCACGTTAAAGAGACCTACCCTCCTTACAGAAAGGCAGGGGTTCGGCAAAATTTCCAGGATAGTGAGGTGAAACTGCTCCCTGGCGTCAGTGATTGGCCATAGTCGCGGAAATAGGCCGACGTTAAAGAAACAAAACACACACACAAGTTTACCAATCTTTATTACCGTAAGGCTCGAATAGTGGCTTTACGAGAAGCTTAAGAAAAATTAATATATATAAATCTATATATATATATATATATATATATATATATATATATATATATATATATATATATATATATATATATATATATATATATATATATACGCAGGGGTCCTACAGCCTGCGTGGGATTCCATACTTCGATCGCCATTTCTTCCTATCCTTCCCGTCCTCAGCCTTGATGGCTCAATTTGTAATATTTTAAACACGGTGCGAGATTAGATACAATTTTATTGTGTTAGGTTTACCAATCTTTATTACTGCAAGGCTTGAATAGTGGCTTTACGAGAGGCTTAAGAAAATTAATGCAGTTTTCTTATATATATATATATATATATATATATATATATATATATATATATATATATATATATATATATATATATATATATATATATAAATAAAAGCGGGGGTCCTACAGCCTGCGTGGAATCCCGTACTTCGATCTTCTTCCTATCCTTCCAGTCTTCAGCCTCGATCTGTAATATTTTTCTCAATTGCTTTTATCCATTGCATTGTCGGAATTCCTCTCCTTTTCCTTCCATGTGGTCTATACTCCAGAGCTTTTTTTGGCCATCGTTTATATATATATATATATATATATATATATATATATATATATATATATATATATATATATATATATATATATATATATATATACATATACATACATACACATAGTGGCCGACAAGAAGTTGGATATATATGTGAAATTTCTTTATTTTTGTTTATTTTTTAATGTTTGCTGGGTACCCGTCTATGCATATTTGATAACGCAAAAATCTTTTGCAATTTGTGCAGGTGGCTGCTGGTTTTGCGGGATATTTGAAAAGTTGAAAGTGATTTAGGAGATCGAAACACATTTCTAGATATTTCAGAATATTTGGAACAAGAATTCCGTAAAAAATGAAAACTAATTTTTTCAAATATTTTTTTAATCAATTTTTATTTCTTAAATTCTTTTTATTTCGACGGGTCAAATTTTTTCAAACACAAGTGCTTAACATGATACTTGAACAATTTAGTGTTTTTATTGCACTGAAATTATACGGAGTGACAGATCGGTAAGAAGATTGCTGAGAAGATATAATTTTCAACCATACAAAGCAAAGTTTTTGCAAGTGTTGCGAGAGAGAGAGAGAGAGAGAGAGAGAGAGAGAGATTATAATGCTCGCTTTGATTTCTGTGCCTGATTTCAAGAAATTGAAAGACTGAAGTTAGACACTGTGGCGGGAAACTGAAACACAAAGGAGAATCACCCCAAAAACAACAAAAATAATAACAGAGAGTTATGCGCTAGATACGTATTTCGATAACGAAGTTTCCTTCATCAGTAGCTGTCTCTAAACTAACTGTATGGAGTATTAAGGATAAAGTAATCCCGATGATGCAATAGCGAATGATGATGCAATACCCGATGATGATGCAATACCGGATGATGATGCAATACCGGATGGTGAAACACCGGATGATGCAACACCGGATGGTGCAATATCAGATGCCTCAGTACCGGATGACGTAATTCAAGGATTATTTTTTGTCAGTGGATACGTTCAACTGGTTGTGTCGATGTTAAAAGCAACCATGGATTATTTCGTGCTATTTCAAAAAGTGCTAAATTGAATCGACCTATGTCTGAATTCACCAAATTCTGTGGATTCACCTTGCGGATTTCCAAACTTTCCAAAGCAACTAACTTGCGATAATCCGTGGTTGCCCTCAACAACTTAAGACTACTATCGCCTACCTTATAGTTAGCGACAGCTACTGATGAAGACAACTTCGTTGTCGAAATACGTATCTAGCGCATAACTACTTGTTATTAATTTTGTGTTTTTTTGGGTGATTTTGCTTTTTCTTTAAGTTTCTAGCCACAATGTCCAACCTCAGTCTTTTAGTAATGGAGACTTATTCCAATCGACTACGATGGATCTCTCACAGCCAAGGAATCCGCCTGAGAAACAGAACATTGCACAAGTTATACGCAGCAGCGCTTCTATGGCAGAAGGATGTTCTTCTACACCAGAAGCGAGTCGATCTACATAATAAGCAGACCCTTCTACATCATAAGCAGGTGATTGGTCAGAATCAGTTCCTCTACATTCAAAATAGGTCCTTTTTTATAGGTGCAGGCGAAGGTCATATCATATGTCAGCCCACAAGAAATAGGGCCATTTTTTCAAAGGCGGCAATAAAAAAGACGAGCCAGAACTGATAGTGGGTGGCACTTTAACAGATACACTAGTACAAAATGCTTTGTAAGCCGAAGCCAAAAAAGGACCAAAAGTGAAGTTAAAATTGTAACTTACTATAAGAGAACCACGTGAAACAAACAAGCCAAAATGCTCCAAAACAGATGTCTTTGGAAGAAAGGGACGATAATTGTATTTTGTATAGAATCCACTAACAATACTCAAAATACAGGGCTTCAATAACATGGCTTCAATGTATTGTTCCAAATGGGCTCACAAACATTGTACAAAGTTTGGCAAATTATAAAATTGTAGAAACTATAATAGCACATTCTGTAAAATTTCCAGAGTGATTTGGCGGCATTAGCTTACGATACGCTGGAGTAAATCTTGTAAAGAATCAGGCTGAGTAGAATTAATTTTACTTTTTATGTAACCCCACAAAAAGAAATCTAAGGGTGCTAGATCTGGCAAACGTGTGGGCCATTCTATGAAACCTCTCCTCCCAACCCACCGATTGGAAAATCTATGGTCGCTACATTGTCAAAAGGCAAAGCGTAGTGAGCAGAAGCTCCGTCCTGCTGAAAGCGCAATTGGTTTTTAAGATAATGCTCATAATTTTCGATAATGTCAGTCAACATTGGATCAACGGTGTTTTCCAACTACTCCAAATACATATCTCCAGTCAGATTATCAGTTAAGAGAAAAGCACCAACAATATGGTCAACAAAAATTTTCAGGGTATTGTGTATGAATGTTGTGAAAAAATGTGGGATTAGATTCGGCCCAATGGATACAATGACGACGATTCATGGTACTGCTTACAAAAAACGAACACTCATCCGAAAAGCAAGAATTAACAAGAAAATTAGGATCATTCACCACTCGTTCACCACACACACTGCGGTCAAAGTCATCTTCATTTAGTTCGTGTGCAAGATGGATCTTGTATGGGTGGAATATATGACGCTTTAAAATATTTTGAATAATAGTGTGCCTCAAACTAGATTCATTTTCCAGTTGCCCCGTAGTCTTCATGTGATTCAAAGCAACATGACCAAGAACCGCCACTTCAACTGTTTAATCTTTTTCAGCGCTTCACTTTTTATTACAAACAAACCTAGTCTCCTTAAACTTTGCCACTAGTAGTAGTAGTAGCAATGGTGAGGAGGCCAACGCCAAGCAAGTAGGCCACCATGGGCACTTTTTGCCAACACCAGAAACCCAGCAACCATGCTCTACTCCTCCTCGGTTCCGTCGCCAAACCGCCTCGACTTCGAGATGAAGGCCGTGACGGTCTTCAATTGGACGGTACTTACCTGATTCCTCTGCAGAGTCGTCGATCCGAACAATTCTGCTCGAAGACTCTCAAAAGTCTCGTATTCGCACAGGTAGTGGCAGAACGTTTCCTCATTCTCGCCGCATTCCTGGCAAATGGGATCTCTCTTTACGCCTATCAATGTGAGGTGCCTTCTAAGGGCGCAGTGGGCTGTGAGCACTCCAAGGATGCGGCGAAGCGTAGGTCGACTCCTTCCGAGTAGCCAGACAGCTTTATCTTTGTCCACCCCTCCACGAAGTCCCTCGCCTGCCTGCCGCCACCAACCGACCCCCAGTGCCTCTTCATTGCTTCCTCGGTCCACCTGTCTAAGGCGACAGAGACTGTCTTCCTACTTATACCTATCGCTGCAGCCGGGCCACAGAACGGCCGCCACCTCACAGTGTCCCGGAACCCATACTAGTCGTACCTCCTTTGTCCTGGCTAGTCCTCTGAAGGCGTCAGCGCACTCCTGAACCAATGTAGACCTGATTCTGGCCGCGCAGACTGCCCGGAGGACTGCCTGGCTATCCGAGCAGATGTACACACATTTCTTGGGACTCCTCTTCACATCCTATCTATTGGCCACAGACAGGATAGCGTATACGTCTGTTTCGAATGCCGTGGTATATGCGCCAAGAGTATAGCTCTCGCGTACCACCAGGCCCTCGATGTATATTCCTGCCCCGGAGGATTGTTGGTCCTCCAGCCGCGATCCGTCGGTGAAACCTAGGCAACCTAATATCATCCTCGGCATCCCGTACCTTAATGGCGGAAATCGGAATTTCATTTTCCACCTCCTTGGAGACTCTTGCATGCCCTATTACTGCTCCCTCTCCGCACCAGTTTCCTGCGTCTCGCATTCTGAGATACGACGCCATCACCTCCGTCCTGACACAGATGGGAAGCGGTGGCAGCATCAACAGGACCTCTAGCGCGGCCTGTGATACCCAGGATTGTCAGAGTTTGGAGCTTGGCCAGCTTCCTGCTGGTACTTTGGTTCGCACCGCACCACCAGACCCATAGAGGATTCTCGGCCTGACGATCGCAGTGTAGATCCAGTGAAGGATCCGAGGATTAACTCCCCAGGTCCTCCCTATTACTCGACGCAGATTCCAGAGGGTCGTTGCCACTAACTTCAAAACATACTTTTGATTAACATGCTTACCTAAATGTTGTTGATTAAATAATTCTGCTGTTGTAACAGCACAATAAGCATTTGCAAAAAAGTAAAACCATTTCCACACCCTGTGCAAACCATTTTGTTGAATAACCGCACAAGCAACAATAACCTGATAGACGAATAAAATGAAAATTAATCGTACATTAAGGTTTATCTGCAAAAAAAAATAATCGAAGAGCACAATTTAATCATTATCAATAACAATTAAAAAATTATCAAGCTTCACTTTTTCGTAAGTGAAATTAGATAAAGCAGTCCACAAAACGGGACCACATTTGTAACAAATTAAAGAGAACTCTTCTTTATATTTGGGAGTTAATTTCCCTGATCCCTCTGCTTCATATTTAAAAAATGAGACATTGTTGAGATTTTAAGGATGGATCGCACCACCGCTTAGGGGCTCTGGTGGTGTGGTGTTGAAATTTAGCCTTAAAGTCTTTCTCGTCGAAAACAAAATTCATTTCTTTAAGCGATTATCAACAAAATCACGATAAGCGGCTTAAAACCCGCCGGTTAAAACGTTTCGTTTCCAAGTGGCCGACCTGTATAATTTAAAAGTAATTTAAAAACAATTCTCTTCTATAGCAATCTTGCTGCGTCAGGAATGTTTATTACAAATAATTCTTCATTGTTTTATGTTATTACAAAAATCTGCAATCCAATCAAAGAATGAAACATAGTTTTTTTCTTTTTCTTTTGTATATACTCGCTGTTCATTGATTTCATTAACTATGTATCAAACTAGACCGCCTGTAAAGAAAGTTGTGTCGTGACCGCGCGATACAAATATCAAAAGGCACTGTTAGGGTGCTTTTTCCTTTAAATAGCATATAACTTGCGGCGTGGCTTTTGTATGGGCTGCCAAAACCCGGCCTACTCGGTTATTACTGGGTATTACATGAATAAAGGCCTGCCGAAATAAAGGGATGTTCTCCGCAACATCTAGGTCAGGCTGGATTTGTAAGATAACGAAAAAAAATTGACAAACGATTGCTGGGAGTATTTTGTTGTCGTTCACTCTTATATGCAAATTTACGTCTATTGAGACTGTTCTCTGCCAAGTGATTTATTTCTGTTATACTCAAATAAGTTGGGAGTTTTTACACGACCTTTGCAAGTCTGTCTAAATTGCTCTTTTAAGTGATAAAGTAAATCAGTATTTAAGCTTTTGCCTAAAAAGAAAGGCTTAAAGGGTATCGTATTTAATTTCGGTTATGAAAAATGACACGTTTATCCAGAAATATTTTAATTATTATTCATTAATGTAAAAAGATTTCGTAAAATTATAGTAAAAACTATAACACATGTTTTATCACATTTAGAAAAGGTCTGACGTAGCAGATGGGCTATAGTAGCCAATTTTCATTAAAATATTTTTACATTATACATTATACATTATACATTATACATTATTCATTATACATTATACATTATACATTATACATTATACATTATACATTATACATTATACATTATACATTATACATTATACATTATACATTATACATTATACATTATACATTATACATTATACATTATACATTATACATTATACATTATACATTATACATTATACATTATACGTTATACATTATACATTATACATTATACGTTATACATTATACATTATACATCGTACATCACACATCGTACATTATACGTTATACATTATACATTATACTTTATACATTATACATTATACATTATACGTTATACATTATACATTATACATTATACATTATACATTATACATTATACATTATACATTATACATTATACATTATACATTATACATTATACATTATACATTATACATTATACATTATACATTATACATTATACATTATAC
Source organism: Tillus elongatus (assembly GCA_964006375.1). Taxonomy (NCBI): domain Eukaryota; kingdom Metazoa; phylum Arthropoda; class Insecta; order Coleoptera; family Cleridae; genus Tillus; species Tillus elongatus. The sequence continues at coordinate 119,142,243 of OZ023265.1, forward strand.
ATTATACATTATACATTATACATTATACATTATACATTATACATTATACATTATACATTATACATTATACATTGTACATTGTACATTATACATTATACATTATACATTGTACGTTATACATTATACATTATACATTATACATTATACATTATACATTATACATTACACATTACACATTACACATTACACATTATACAATATGATTATAACAGTTACGTATTCAGTGTACGCGCGCAGCAGGTTGAGACTGTCAGCGATGGCGATATTGACACAAGCGGGTCGTGACGATTCGTTCCGTTGCGAGACCATTAAAATAGGTCAGAAAAAATGTTCAAGAGCATTAATGCCACGAGCGTCTATATTGCTGTTAGATAGTGCACGACTGAAGCCATATACTTCAGAATATTATTTTAAACAGCCTGCTAATAAACAAATGTATATCTTGCAGTCACTAAAAGCAATTATTTTAATTTTCACATAGGTTTTTGGGAGGCAGTCGTACCTAATCGTCTCTATTTAACGCTTGGCCCGATGCAAAGACCTGTGAACGTTACCGCCTCTCTAGTGGGTCATCGCTCTAAGTTGTAGAGATTTATATTCTACGCGGGTTCCTTCCTTTTGAAAATGAACGCTTCAGTTAGAGTTCCAAAGAGCAAACCCGACTGAAATATTTGTTTTCTGCAAAGTATAATGAACTTTTAAACTTTGATTCTAACGATTTCATGTACAATTTAGTTTTAATTTCGTTACAAAAATAAAATTGATTAGTAAAAAATAATGTGACCATATATCTTTAACATATTACATTAAGGAAGTTCGACACGCAGCAGGTGCGTTATGGTAGCGAATTTTGTTGTGGCTTGGACACATTTGTTTGCCAAGAAAGTCGGCATGGGTTTTTCTGGAAAGTTTGGTGGTTTCTTTCGAAAAATTTTGTAATCTCCGAAAATAACAAAGTTATGGCAAATAAATTTGGTATGTGGATTTATGTCATAAAAATTTCGGGACGCAGCAAGTGCGTTATTTTAGTGAATTTTCATATGAATTTTACACTGTTAGTACGCCATATTACTAAAAGTAATAATTTTAATTTACAGACGTCGAAGATCGGGTTTAGATGTCCTAATACAAGCTCATTTGAAGAATTTCTCTTTTTCTATTATCATGGAAAATACTCAAATCTTGTGCTCCTTTCAAGAAAAAAGCTTTGCATGCCAAAATCTCAATTTTCTATGACGCTAGAAAATTAAAATTTGGTGAATCTAGGTACTGTAAATTTCTTTAAAAGAAACTTGTATTACAAATTTTATTCAAGTTACAAAAGCTTCTGGGAAGGAAACTTAATCCATACCCAAGAAGTCAATTCATTATTCAAATAACTTACTTAGCATGTCTGTTCGGATGTGGTTCATTAAACAAATTTGCGGTACGGTTGTCACAGTCATCGTTTTTGAAAAAAAGAGTAATTATTTCAACTCTTTTTTCTGCAGAATACACCATTGTGAAATTAATTTTCGGTAGTACTATCAAGTATCAAACCGACCGAAAAACTGAAATAATAAACCGCATTTCTCTCATTCCGATAAGAAATGTTCTGATAGTAGATTTTTTGTTTACAAACCAACAAAACATTGACTATCAGCACATTTCTTGTCACAATGAATGAAATACATTCTTGCAACTCCAACTGTGAATAATTTTTAAACGAGTTGATAAAACTTCCAAAAAAATTAGTGTGCTGAATTCAGAAAAGAAAGATCTTTCAAATGATGTAACACTTGACCTATGTTCCCTACTTAAAAAATAAAAGTGTTGTTATCACCACCCTTAAGGAGTTTATGTGACAAAGTTGAGTTTCATGTCAAAACATGTCCCGTTAAATATTAAAATTGACGTGTTTCAGCGTTTCTTAAAAAAAAAACTACTCTGCACGCAAATCGGTCTTTTTCGTTTTCAATGCGCCACCTATATATATATATATATATATATATATATATATATATATATATATATATATATATATATATATATATATATATATATATATATATATATATATATATATAAACATATCAAAATTCAAACGGACCTTGGCTATGGGTCCTAGGGTCCATAACTCAAGCTAATTTCTATTTTTTTTCAAAAGTCTCACTATCGTTACTTATCTATTACTGAATCTCCTTAATGAAATTTTGCTACCATAACGCACTTGCTGCGTCCAGACTTTTTGACTTTTTAATTAACTATCAGATCATCTGTTGCTCTTTGCTTTTTATAGAAACAACGTAAACAAGTATTGTTTTAAAGGTAGTGGCATCCCTCATCTTTATCTTCATCTAGATACCTTAAGAGCTCTTTGTGTGTACACACAATACATGGTACTTTATAATCTGGCAGATATTTTGAGTGGCGAATTTTAACTAATTAAAAATAAATCAGTGCCAAACTAGACTCTTAAATAAAATATATATATATATATATATATATATATATATATATATATATATATATATATATATATATATATATATATATATATATATATATATATATATATATATATATAAGGAAAAATAAAATTTACCGACAATAGGCATGGATGCAAAATGATGAAATTGTTTTGTATCCTCCTACTATGTCGAAAATCATAACTACTGGACAATTGATAGTCCCTTTATTAATCTTATTTTTAAAGGGGTAGACATTGATCCAATCCAATCCTTAGCAGGTGGTAGTGGAATTTTCCTTTATGTAATAGTAAAGGATTTTTTCACGCCCGAGGAGGTACCACCCCATACATCAAGGGGCCGGTGAAGTCCCAACGGACGTTTCCGGTTCTGGTGTATGAGTCGGTTTCCCTTATAAGCAAAAATGATGATGGCTCCTCCTTGTATAAAATATTCCGGAGGCAAAATACCCCTCCATTCGGATCTCCGGGAGAGGGGTGTACAGGGGGCGCCAACATCAAGATTTAACATATCCTTTTCGAATATATGTGGCCTAAATTCTAACCTGAACTCCGTCCACCATTTCCTCCAGGCTAACAGGCCCCAACTCCTCTTCCTCACCGAAACCCAAATCAGTGCCAAAACAGCCACTAATCACCTTAATTTCCCGGGGTATGAGCTCCTTCCTGCCTTTAGATTGCATGGAGGCGTGTGCGCATACGTCCGTAGCAATCTACCCTGCACCAGACTTCCCAATTTAGAAGCTGGAAGAAAAGACATACTATGGATAAAACTCTCTCTCAGGGCTGCAACTAAATTCATCTGTTGCATTTACCGGTCACCTTCTGACAACAACTTTGTCCAGCTCTTTGACTACCTTTCTGAAAAAACCGACTATCTGATTTCTGAATATCCTTCCTCCGAGGTCACTATTCTTGGCGACTTCAATGTCCATAATAAGGAATGGCTAGGATCTTCAAAAACCGATCCACAAGGGAGAGCAGCGGAGGCCTTTGCAGTCAGCAATTCTTTGGCCAATATGGTACAGCAACCTACTTACTTTCCTCGTATCCCAACACACAGCTCAAATCCCTTGGATCTCCTTCTTACTACAAATCCTGAATGCTATAAGATATCAGTCACCGCCCCCCTTGGTCGCTCAGACCACGGCATGGTCACTGCTTCCTGTGCAATGCAACCCGAGGTCACACAGTCATCACACCCACGTATCGTTTGGCACTACAACTCCGCAAACTGGGACGAAATGCGGGATTACTTTTCCTCATTTCCATGGGCGTCTGTCTGCTTCTCTCATCCTGACCCCTCTGATATCTCACAAAACGTCACCGAAATTATCCAAGCTGGCATGGAATTATTTATTCCACGTACACAGAAAACCTCTTCAGCCACTCAAAAGCCCTGGTTCTCTAAATCCTGTGACAAGGCCAGACTTGAAAAGGTCAAAGCTCACAAAACGCTTCTACACAATCCCAGTCAAGAAAATCGTCAAGCATTCAACGACGCAAGAAACCGCTATGTCCGCATTCTTTCTGAGGCAAAAAACTCGTTTAATAACCACATCAAAAACAAAGTCCTCTCAAGCTCCAACGGCGGCAAAGCCTTCTGGACTCTTGCTAAGTCTATTGGGAATAATTTCTGCAAGAGCACGTTCCCACCTCTTGTCTCAGGTGATGAAATTGTTTCTACCGCCCTGGGCAAGGCTGAACTTTTTGCTTCGTTGTTCGCCGGAAATTCTACTCTCAACCCACCTCCAAATGTTCAACCACCAACAGTCCCCAATGTCGCGCATAAAATGACTGATATCATTTTCCAAACTAAAAAGGTACGAAAGATGCTCTCTTCTCTTAATACCAGGAAAGCCTCTGGCCTTGACGAGATCCCAGCAATTGTTCTCAAAAAATGCGCACCAGAACTTGCTCCTGTCCTGACTCGTCTGTTTCAGATATCTTACAATAAAGGCATATTCCCTAGTAACTGGAAAACTGCTCGAGTACAACCCATCCCCAAGAAAGGATCCAAAGCGCTTCCTAGCAACTACAGGCCTATTTCTCTCCTTTCAGTCATCTCTAAAGTGATGGAAAAGTATATAAACACCGAACTACTAAAATTCCTTGAAAAACACAGTCTAATCCACGACAGGCAGTATGGATTCCGTCAGCGCAGATCGACTGCCGACCTCCTTTCCTTTGTCACCCATTCTTGGAACAAGTCTATGGAACAACACGGTGAATCCCAGATTGTTGCTCTAGACATATCCAAAGCATTCGACCAGGTCTGGCACGCAGCGCTGCTTAATAAACTTCCGGCCTATGGCCTACCACCAAAACTTTGTACCTGGACAGCAAATTTCCTCTCCAACAGGAGCATATCTGTTGTTGTGGATGGCCATTCCTCTAAACTGTATCCAATTAATGCAGGAGTTCCTCAAGGTTCAGCTTTAGCCCCTACTTTGTTTCTTCTCGACATCAATGACCTCCTCTCTAGCACATTTAACCCAGTTCACAGTTACGCGGACGACAGCACCCTCCACTCAAACATACAATATTCTAAGCCTGTCTCTTTAGCCCAATTAGATGAGGATCGCAGACTCATGGAGGGTTCTGTCTCCGTAGACCTCCAAAAAATATTAGACTGGGGAAGTAGAAATCTTGTACAATTCAACCCCACCAAAACTAAGTCTTGCTTTCTTTCTCACAAGAGATACAGCAGCCCTAGACCCATCACAATGAACAACCAAGTTATTCAAAGTAATGAGTCCTTTTCTCTTGTTGGCATTACTGTGGATCGAAATCTTAATTGGCACCAACATGTTACATCAATTGCAGAAGCGGCTGCTAAGAAATTGGGTTTCCTCTTCCGGGCTCGCAAATTCTTTTCACCAACTAATCTCTATACCTTATACACTTCACAAATAAGGCCAAACCTCGAATACTGCTCCCACATCTGGGGTGCAGCTGCCGCTTCTACACTCGCTATCCTGGACTCCATTCAGAAGAGAGCTATACGTCTCATCGGTGACGCTACCCTCACCCAAAGGCTTCCATCCCTTGCCCACCGACGTGCCGTTGGTGACCTCTCTCTCTTTTATAGATATCTGCACGGGCACTGCTCAGAGGAGCTTTCCTCCATAATTCCCCCACCTGCTGCCCCCAGCAGATCTACCAGGGGAACAGAGCGAATGCACCCTTTTAAGGTCCAGGTCACCAGACATAGAACATCTTGTTATGCCCGCTCTTTTGTCCCGAGGACTTCCAAGTTGTGGAATTCCTTGCCGGCACATGTTTTTCCTTCTCCTCCGAACCTCCAAACTTTCAAGTCCAGAATTAACAAGCTGCCTCTTTCCTCCTTGTCAACACCCACGGTACGATAGTATTTAGGCTGTAAGCCCTCGTGGTGTGTTGTTGACATTAAAAAAAAAAAAAAAAAAAAAAAAACCTGATTTAAATACAATGCATGTCTGCCTTCATCGGCCACTGTAGTATGCCAAACACTACAATAGAATTTTTTATGCATTCAGTTTTTGAATTAATAATAAACACAGGTGAACTTTTAAGATAAGTAATACATTATGTGATGATCACATAATGGCCGCCCTTCATCATGGCTGTTAAAAATCGCCGATCTTTTGCATTGATTTTTGTTCTTGAAGACAATTTTCTGGCATCATGCAGATGTAGTGTTGCACGGCCCCTGACACAATGGATGAAGTTGTGACCTGTTAGAACCTCCATGTATAGTTTCGAGTTCCATTTTTTTAGAATTGTTCAAATTTATCCCCTGAAGATGACCTCTTGGAGTGTCGAAACGCGTCGGGATTAAGAGAAATCTGAAGTAAATTTTGGTGTCTGGAGGAGAAGCCGCTACATTCAACTTTTAATTATGGTAATCCCAGACGGTGTGACGTTCAGAAATGAAATTATTATCATAATTATTAATTTATTGGCTCAAGATTTTACAGTAGGCCCATGTAAACTAGGTATAATACTTGCGTCGTATATTACGACATAATATAAAAAAGGTTTTGTCCAAACATATGACCCGCACACACCCAGATATATATATATATATATATATATATATATATATATATATATATATATATATATATATATATATATATATGTTGTAATTAAATGAACTATAAAATGCAACTACCTTTAAAAAGGAAATAATAACAAAAATATGTCCTTGAACTGAGGATACTTTTACGATTAGATGGATTGATTCTGTTTAAATGGGTTGATTCCAAAGACATATTAGAGTAATACATCATTGCAAAAGTAATAATTTCCAGACTATACGTCAATGTAAAGAAGAAAGATTGTCACTGAAATTCACCGAAACGAAATTTCTATTCCGGATAATCCTTCTTAAAGGATTTGTGATGACGTGTGGAAGTTGCATTTAACAGTTTGCAGCTATAACTACGTAAACACATACAGGAATATAGTGTCGTCTTTTTACTTTGTCATGACAACGTAGAAATAAAAAGCAAGTTTCCGACAAGTTGCTAGATATCGAATTAAATATAGAAATGAATTCGGAGCTAAATTCCATGGAGACACGTTTCCTTTTTCTGTAAAAATACTTAAAATGAAATTATTGCCCTCAGTTTTATTGACTTAACCCCCATTTGGTGGTTTACAGGATCAATAGAAATGGCCGACAGCTCGGAAATATTTGATAAGCTGTTATTACATTCAGGACATCAGAGAGCTTAGAACGTTTATAAATCATATAACCTAAACACAACGCCCATAAAAATTGTTGAAATACTTTTCGTAATACGCGTCATACAAATATACGCTCGCCACAGAAAAAGGAATCTAATAAACAAGCCATACGCAGTGCTGACCATTCAGGTGACTACCTGTATTTGCATAATTTATACAAAATTTTTGTAGAAAAAAATTTTCTCAACTTATTCTTATAAAATTAGGCACACATTTTGCTCTTTATTATGTAAAATGTTTGAAGTTTCTAGCTCAATGAAAGGTTGACTATTAGAATTTTGCTAGATGGGTATTTGTAAGAGAATTATATATATTATAAATATAACGTTAATGATTCATTCGACAATTACAAATCTCTAGACCATAACCGCACAGATAGTGATGAATTGTAGTAAAAAATGGGGAACTCGAAGCAAAGGTGATATGCCAGGCGTGTAATTTATAATATATATATATATATATATATATATATATATATATATATAATATACATATATATATATATATATATATATATATATATATATATATATATATATATATATATATATATATATATATATATATATATATATATATATATATATATATATATATATATGAACTTTCGAATGTAAACTGGACAATATGTATTGCCAAGATGTTAGACGTCAATAGACACTGTGGTGTGCATTATAAAGGTATGCATTGAAAATTCTCATGTTTACCAGAGAAATAGGTATGCCAGACAAATACTGGATAAGCAGAGGATTGACAAAAGCCGATTAATGGAACAGGTGATAAGTACAGGCTGATGAAAAATACATCTGGAGGCACTATGTGGGTTATGGTAGCGAGATTTTATAGATATTTTTTTAGTAATCTCGTTGCTCTCCGTCATACCTACCTACTTATTTTCCTCGTATCCCAACACACAGCTCAAATCCCTTGGATCTCCTTCTTACTACAAAACCGGAGTGCTATAACATATCAGTCACCGCCCCCCTTGGTCGCTCAGACCACGGCATGGTCACTGCTTCCTGCGCAATGCAACCCGAGGTCACACAGTCATCACACCCACGTATCGTTTGGCACTACAACTCCGCAAACTGGGACGAAATGCGGGATTACTTTTCCTCATTTCCATGGGCGCCTGTCTGCTTCTCTCATCCTGACCCCTCTGATATCTCACAAAACGTCACCGAATTATCCAAGCTGGCATGGAATTATTTATTCCACATACACAGAAAACCTCTTCAGCCACTCAAAAGCCCTGGTTCTCTAAATCCTGTGACAAGGCCAGACTTGAAAAGATCAAAGCTCACAAAACGCTTCTACACAATCCCAGTCAAGAAAATCGTCAAGCATTTAACGACGCAAGAGACCGCTATGTCCGCATTCTTTCTGAGGCAAAAAACTCGTTTAATAACCACATCAAAAACAAAGTCCTCTCAAGCTCCAACGGCAGCAAACCCTTCTGGACTCTTGCTAAATCTATTGGGAATAATTTCTGCAAAATCACGTTCCCACCTCTTGTCTCAGGGGATGAAATTGTTTCTACCGCCCTGGGCAAGGCTGAACTTTTTGCTTCGTTGTTCGCCAGCAATTCTACTCTCAACCCACCTCCAAATGTTCAACCACCAACAGTCCCCAATGTCGCACATAAAATGACGGATATCATTTTCAAAACTAAAAAGGTACGAAAGATGCTCTCTTCACTTAATACCAGGAAAGCCTCTGGCCTTGACGAGATCCCAGCAATTGTTCTCAAAAATTGCGAACCAGAACTTGCTCCTGTTCTGACTCGTCTGTTTCAGATATCTTACAATAAAGGCATATTCCCTAGTAACTGGAAAACTGCTCGAGTACAACCCATCCCCAAGAAAGGATCCAAAGCGCTTCCAGGCAACTACAGGCCTATTTCTCTCCTTTCAGTCATCTCTAAAGTAATGGAAAAGTATATAAACACCGAATTACTGAAATTTCTTGAAAAACACAGTCTAATCCACGACAGGCAGTATGGATTCCGTCAGCTCAGATCGACTGCCGACCTCCTTTCCTTTGTCACCCATTCTTGGAACAAGTCTATGGAACTACACGGTGAATCTCAGATTGTTGCTCTAGACATATCCAAAGCATTCGACCAGGTCTGGCACGCAGCGCTGCTGAATAAACTTCCGGCCTATGGCCTACCACCAAAACTTTGTACCTGGACAGCAAATTTCCTCTCCAACAGAAACATTTCTGTTGTTGTGGATGGCCATTCCTCTAAACTCTATCCAATTAATGCAGGAGTTCCTCAAGGTTCAGCTTTAGCCCCTACTTTGTTTCTTCTCCACATCAATGACCTCCTCTCTAGCACATCCAACCCAGTTCACAGTTACGCGGACGACAGCACCCTCCAATCAAATATACAATATTCTAAGCCTGTCTCTTTAGCCCAATTAGATGAGGATCGCAGACTCATGGAGGGTTCTGTCTCCGTGGATCTACAAAAAATATTAGACTGGGGAAGTAGAAATCTTGTACAATTCAACCCCACCAAATCTCAATCTTGCTTTCTTTCTCATAAGAGATACACCAGCCCTAGACCCATCACAATGAACAACCAAGTTATTCAAAGTAATGAGACCTTTTCTCTTGTTGGCATTTCTGTGGATCGAAATCTTAACTGGCACCAACATGTTACATCAATTGTAGAAGCGGCTGCTAAGAAATTAGGTTTCCTCTTCCGGGCTCGCAAATACTTTTCACCAGCTAATCTCTATACCTTATATACTTCACAAATAAGGCCAAACCTCGAATACTGCTCCCACATCTGAGGTGCAGCTGCCGCTTCTACACTCGCTATCCTGGACTCCATTCAAAAGAGAGCTATACGTCTCATCGGTGACCCTACCCTCACCCAAAGGCTGCCATCCCTTGCCCACCGACGTGCCGTTGGTGACCTCTCTCTCTTTTATAGATATCTGCACGGGCACTGCTCAGAGGAGCTTTCCTCCATAGTTCCCCCACCTGCTGCCCCCAACAGATCTACCAGGGGAACAGAGCGAATGCACCCTTTTACTGTACAGGTCACCAGACATAGAACATCCTGTTATGCCCGCTCTTTTGTCCCGAGGACTTCCAAGTTGTGGAATTCCTTGCCGGCACATGTTTTTTCTTCTGCTACGAACCTCCAAACCTTCAAGTCCATAATTAACAAGTTGCCTCTTTCCTCCTTGTCAACACCCACGGTACGATAGTATTTAGGCTGTAAGCCCTTGTGGTGTGTTGTTAAAAAAAAAAAAAAAAAGAAACGTTGACACACCCGGTGCGTTACGTTAACAAATAAAGTAGTACTTAAAATACATTTAGTTTTTGTATAAATTTTATGGTAAAAATGCAGGTTAGCTACTTTACGTTTTCTTTTTTTTTTGACAAAATAAAACGATTATGTAGGAATTATGATAAGAATTGTATCTGTGATTCGCAGGGACGGACTAAAATCATATATATATATATATATATATATATATATATATATATATATATATATATATATATATATATATATATATATATATATATATATATATATATATATATATATATATATATATATATATATATATATATATATATATATATATATATATATATATATATATATATATATATATATATATATATATATATATATATATATATATATATATATATACGCTGTTCTTTGGTAAGCGCAGCACTTGAAAATGGCTGGACCGGTGTGACTAATTTTATTTAAAAAATGTTCGTACTAGTCAAAGTAGCGTTTTTAAGGAAAGAGAAATTCAAAAATTTCCCGAGAAATTGGAAAATTTGAGAAAACGGAAAGTGCTTTTTTAGCGGATTTATTTCGCTACGTGCGCTAATTTCGTTTAACATATATATATATATATATATATATATATATATATATATATATATATATATATATATATATATATATATATATATATATATATATAGTGTGTCCCAAATTGGATGGGAATGTATTGCGTTATTATTAGGAGATAGGGAGACGGTTAAATTCGTAATGTTTTGTAGAATTTCATGCTCGTTCCAAATATGACTTGTAATTTGCCCTGCCTCCTTTCGAGTTATTTTGAAAACAAAATTTGTCTATTTTTCTTCTTCAATATCTAAGTACGCGTTTGTCTGACATGTCTTAAGACTTGCACATTATCAGAACACTTTTTACGGAGTAATCTTTTTGTGGTATTCACAACTTTCGTTTGTCATTTGTTTTTGACCTACAGGTATCAACGTTTCTTTTTATTATGGCAACGATATTGGATTTTTTGCTCGTGTGATAGCCTGTGAAAAGAGCTTTCCAATGATGTAAAACATGCTTGAAAAATCTTGTAATTGCACTGACAATTTTGAGAAAAACCGTTTTGAGGGTAGTGTGACAAAAAAAATGTGTTGAAAAAGCAGAAGGCCATGGAGTCTAACAATAGACTTCTACTTTTAACATAATTTTCGGTAATGATTCACGATAAAAAAAATGTGATTTGATTTACATTACTTAATTAGATAATAATGCTAGGTAATATTATGTGAAACAGTTTAATAACGAAACCCGACAGTAACAAACTTAAACGCCACATAACAACACAATTAGAAACAGAACTCAATAAATAATAAAATAGAAACTTAAAAATACACTAAATAGAAAATTGTTCAATATGGCCACCGTTTTGTTCAATGCACTTTATGCACCTTTTTGAAACATGCCTGAAAACTCTGGTGAAAGTGTTTTGGTTAATATGATTTATAGCTTCCGTGACTCTGTTTCACAATTCATTGACATTTTGTGGTGGATCAAATTTATGCACCATAATTCTTCACAGTAACCAAAAATAAAAATCCATGGGTGTTTTATCAGGACTTCGAGCACACCAATAAACCTGCCCACTGTTACAAATGACACGATTATTAAAATTTTGGTACATAAATTCTTTGACGATCCTAGCATTGTGAGCTGGACAACCGTCTTGTTGGTACCAAATCTCGTCTAAATTATCATGAACTATTCTAGTTGTTGGTAAGATATCATTTCTCAATAGATTAAGATATATTTCCCCAGTTAAATTATTTCAAAAAAAAAAAGGGACCAACAATGAAGTTACCTGAAATTTTATAAAATTAACTGTCTAATCTACAAATAAAAATCACAGTTTATTACCTTATAGGCAGCACCAAACATTAATACCAAATCTGTGATTTCTTTCTTCCTTTAGATGGGGATTTTTCATTTGTCCATTAATGCCTATTATGGCGATTATACACACCACAATTTGTAAATCTGGATTCATCAGTTCATACTATTTTCAAATGAAAAATTTCATCTGGCTGACATTGTCCTTGATACCATCCGCAGAATTGAAGTCGCTTAGGGTAGTAGTCAACATTTAAGCCTTGTACGATTGTAGGTTTGTATGGATGGTAATGACTCTGTTTTAATACACGATGTATCGTACTTTTTGGAACGTCAATTTGTTCACCATAAAACCGAATAGATTGCGGTGGGTTTCTGTTTGAAACCTGTAAGACGGCATTATTTCTTTCTTCTTTTCTAGGCATTGGTAGTTTCTTTGCGTTGAAGCTACCGTCGTTCAATAGATTGGTCACTATCCTGCGAAATATTTTATTGTTTGGTTGTCGTTTTTCTGGGTAGTTGTTTTGATATGAATTTGCAGCTGCCTCAGTATTTTGGTTAGAACGAATATAACATTCCAACATGTTAAAATATTTTTCATTAATGAACATATTCTTATATAATATTTAAAATAAACAGGAAACAAACTATTGAGTACAAAATTTTAAACAACGTGTTAAATACACCTCAAATTGTTCAGATAATTAAAAATGATAGTATTGTTAATCGTTGCTATAGTGTTATATCCATAGCAACTTTTCTTCTGTTGTTTTTCAGTTGACTTACGTTTAAAAATCAAACAATTTTCAAAGGCGTCTTTGTAAATCATTAATCTGCTTTTTATTGAGTTCTGTTAGTACATTTAGTTATTTACTAGGTTTACCTATTTAACTAAATTATAGAACTTTTTTAGGATAATGTTGTAATGTAAAATATCATTTGTAATAATGTGCTCAAAGTTGCTATTTTTTTAAAGTGAATCATTACGGAAAATTATGTTAAAAGTAGAAGTCTATTGTTAAACACCATGGCCTACTGCTTTTTGAACACTTCTTTTTTGTCATTTGTTTTCTGGTATTGGATTTCATAGCCTACTATCCTCAAAACGGTATTCTTCAAAATTGTCAGTGCAATTACAAGATTTCTCAAGCATTTTGTACATCATTGGAAAGCTCTTATCACAGGCTATCACATGAGCAAAAAATCCAATATGGCTGACGTAATAAAAACAAACGTTGATACCTGTAGCTCAAACTGAAAGGACAATCCAAAGTTGAGAATAACACAAAAATATTACTCTGTAAAAATTGTCTTAGATATGTCAAATCAACGCCTACTTAGATATTGAAGAAAAAAGAAATCGACAAATTACACTTTTTTCAAAATAACTCGAAAACCTGGAGAGACAGGGCAAAATACGAGTCATATTTAGAACGTGCATGAAATTCTGCAAAACATTGCTAATTTAACCGTCTCCCTATCTCTAATAATAACCGAGATAGTAATACATTCCCATCCAGTTTGGGAAACACTATATATATATATATATATATATATATATATATATATATATATATATATATATATATATATATATATATATATATATATATATATATATATATATTATGATATCCTATTCGTTACCATAATGTACATGCTGCGTCAGTATTTTTTATAATGCATATTGGATTCATTAGCATAGTGAATTTTCTGAGTCATTATTTTTAAATCTGGCTTCATAATTATAACTCTAGCCAAGTAAAAACTTCAAAAGTCGCGATCCTTTCAGTCGCGGTTTTCTTCTACAAAAATTCGCTACAGATATCTAACTATCAAATCATAAACTCTATATCACAAACTACTGCCAAAACATCAGGAATGGAGTGTATTTGACATGTTTTTTTTTGCAAATATTTTAGTAAAATGAAATATACTGGCGGTTGTACCAGAAACTTAAGGCATTGTAAAATACACTTCTTACTACGTTTTTTCTGCACAGACCGCATTGTTTTTAGAATCTTTGTTTAAAAACTGACAATTTTGACGTTTCAAATTGAGACCTGGATGTTTTAAGAAGAAAAACTATAAAATTTTCAAAGTAATTTTTTTGGTACTTTTTGACCTTTTGGTGCCAAGAAACCTTAATATTTGTCTGTAATATTCAATAAAAGTTGTTTACCACACAAAATATTGTGGTCTTGTCCGGTTCGTCAGGGACAACCATTTTTTTCTTTAAATGCTAAGTTTAAAAAACGTTTCTTGAATTTTTTTTAAAACTTAGCGAGATCTCAATTTTGGTATGTAGGATACGTTTTATAGAAACCTGTGTACCCAGTTTGATTTTCATAGCTGTGTTATTTTCGGAGCGACAAGCATTTTACCAAAAGAAAATCCAAAATTTTCCCTGAAAAAACTGGTCCAAATTTACTAGCTAACAAAGTTATTTAGGACACTTACAAAAGGAAGGTGGCTACCAAATTTAATTTATATAGGCCGATAATTTTTTGAGTTATCTGTGTGATATAAGTTTAACAAAGAAGCATGTTCGCTTATGTTTGCAAATAAAATAATGCTATCACTTCAATTACCTAAATTAAACTGCAAAATCGGAGTCCTACTGTAAATTTACCTCAGTTAGTGTTAACTACAGTATGTACTGAAAAATAACTTGACGTTGCTACTGGGAATAGACACCGGAAGCCTGGCGTACTGAAGCAGACCTTCAAATTCAACAAGCCTTATTATCTAACATAGTTTAAATATAAAAAATATGATCAAGTTAAATGAAATATGTTACAATGCTCCAGCTATGAAACTTACACAATGCAGTCTAACTTAATGTAGTAAAATTTTCTTATGAGGTAGTTTCCTAATGACTTAAGGTCCATCATCATCTATGTTTATTTTACGAGTATCTATTATTATTATACAGGAAAAAAGCTATTGTAAAAAATCCTTTTTTTTTCATTTTCATCTACACGAAGATGTTTAATTTTACTATAATATATCTGGGTCTTATATAAAGAATAATTCTATAAAATTAGGACTAGTCATAACAAACCAATGTATTTCTACTTTAGTCTATTAATTGCTATAGTTACAAAATGTGATAATAATATGGCAGTCGTTTTTACCCTTACACCACCCAGGCTACCTTTTACTGCCTTTCATGCTTTGATTTTACTTTTTATTTAAATTTTGTTCAATTGAAACCCCATTCTTTAAATTTAGCTAAACAAAATTGCTACCAGAACGCCCTTGCTGCTTTGGGACTTTTAAAATTTGTTTTGCAGAAAATTATTTAATATATAAATATAATTTGTGTCAAACCTAGATACATGTAAGCAGACAGTGCGTGTAAAATATCAGTAACCACATCAAAATGGCTATAGTTTTCCAACTTACAACAAGAACTGGTTCACACACACTTTTCTAACCTTCAACCCTTAATAAATCACCGTCTCGATTCGTACAAATGTGGCACTTATTAGAGAATTCCTAACATTCCAGTTCCAAGCCTCAACCAATGGCATGTTCGTGCGTGCTTTCTTTGATAATTGGGTGCAATTAATTCTATTCAAATGTAATGCTGTATGTCATTTTAATGCGTATGATAATTTTCTACGTGAAAATTTTGACAACGGTTATTTGTTAGTTCGTGATTATATCTGGGAAAGTGAAAGTTGTCAGACATCCACTTTTGGCTCATTTTTCTCGGCAGTTAAATGCATACATCATGTTTGTGCAGGAACTAAGTGGTGATAACTTTTTTTCGTAAAGTTATAGTGCTTTAATGCGACATAGGGTATTTACAGTGGTTTTAGGAAATGACCTTTAGCGAATTTTCATTAAGAAACATTCACTCTAAGAGAGGCCACCATGAAAAGCTTATATATATATATATATATATATATATATATATATATATATATATATATATATATATATATATATCTGAGCGATAACTCAAAAAAATTTAAACTGATTTCGATCAAACTTGGCAAAATTATTGTTTGGGCGAAAACCGAGGTCGAGTTCGTTAATCAGCCTTTATGCTCAAGTTTTTCCGCTGGAAAATCAGGGAAAACTTTTAAAAGACGCTATATATGTGTGTGTGTGTTGTTGTTCCTTTAACGTCAGCCTATTTCCGCGACTATGGCCAATCACCAACGCCAGAGAGCAGTTTCACCTCACTATCCTGGAAATGTTGGCGAACCCCTGCCTTTCTGTAAAGAGGGTAGCTATCCTTAACGTGGCCAACATCGCATGGACACGGGACCGACGACTTTACGCCCCCACCGAAGGGAGGAACGTGCAGACATTCAACTTGCTCAAATACAATGCCAGAATCTCGGTTGATGTTAATCTTACAGTTTGTACTGAAAAAGTGAAAGGAGAGCCCTGGGATCGAACCCAGTACCCCTCGTTTCAAAGGCACATGTTCTTGCCCCTGAACCACCGAAGCTCTTTAAAACGCTATAGTTTTGTAAATATCAGAGTAACTGGAATGAGACTTTACATATGGCTGGAAATAGTGCAAATAAACCTATGTTGTGAATTTTAAGTAATTTGGTACACAATGTCTAGAGTTTTTTTTAAATTAAAAATAAAATGCCGAAGACATGCGTTGAAACGACTTAGTGGTTCGAGTCCAATGTCTGACAGGCAGAGTAGTTAACCAAACTATATATATATATATATATATATATATATATATATATATATATATATATATATATACCAGGCAGAAAACATACTACTCGAACCAACCATTGTGAAATCTCGGCCGCAATTATGGAAAATGACAGACGACATGAAATAAAAAATTTGCCAATTGATTGTTCAACTGAGCGATTCAATCAATTATTGAAATACACTATATTTGTAGCTTTATTAACGGCCCCAAACATAGTTTTAGCGAAGCATAGATATATTATGCTGCCGCATAATATAGCAGAAATGTAAAGAAAATTAAGCCAAGTCTCTATAAAATAAATCTAAAATAGTTTCTTTTATCTTTAAACTTAAACATAAGACCGAAACCTGTCTCATAAGACCAAAACAGTCGTGGGATGTGTTTCAATGGTAATTCTACTAATTCTGTAATTAATTAATTCTGTATACTTTGAATATAATAACCCAGGCATTAAGCCGGTCTAAAGTACGACGCAGATAAAACCTTTGTTGACGTGTGCCTAGATATCGCAGGGGGTACCCCGCTTGCCTCCTAAGCAGAAGTTTACGCGCTCGAATCCAGGTCGATGAATGTATTTTTTTTTAATATTTTTTTTTTTGACATTTAGAGAAACAATAGTGCACAGACTTCATACATTTTTAACAAGATCTCATTTTTGTTTTGATCGCCTAAATAAGTTTGTCGCCTTTGAGCCTCAAATTATATATTTTTTATTGTTCTAATAGTTATTATGATTATTTTTATTCAAGATGGCTGACAGAGTTAGTCAGCAGGAAAGTGCTCTCAATAGATTTTGTTGTTATTGTGAAAAGAGAGTGGTTAAAAAGGTGAACTGTGGAAATTGTGGAGCAGTTTTCCATAGCAGCTGTTCTTTAAGAAAGAAATGTTGTGAAAGTCAGAGGATTGAAGGTGTAAGTGAAAGTGTAGCTGTTGACAGAGATGAAGAGGTTAGCAAGGATATACTTATAGAAACATTGAGGCAGGAAAATCAAGTGTTAGTTGATATGAACACAGAACTGGAGGAGAGAAATAGATTGCTAGTGGAGCAACTTGAGGAATTTAGAAATAATCAGATGTCTAATAAATTTGTAAACAAAAATGAAGACTTAAAAGTTGTTATCAATGAAATGATAAGGAGTCAAGTAGATAAAGCTGTTTGTGAAAAATTTAATGAATATTTTAAAAATGCAAAAACGAAAAGGATATTAATCTGTCTGGAAAGACACAGAAAAACATGGGAAGATATCACAACAATAAAGATGTTAGAATGCAGACGGAAGGTGAAAACAGGGGCATGAAGGCAAACATGGAGTTTATGTGTGGTAAACAGTCTGAGGTGAAGAGTGGTGAAAGTGAAGTACAGGTGGCCCCAAATAAATGTACAAACATCATTGTAGAGAGTTTGGGTGGCTTGACTCAGATGAATGGAAGTGAGGTCGTGTTAGATGAGCAGGGTTTCATTCCAGTCAAAAACAGGCGGAGAAAGCATGTAAAATTGGGTACAGCAGAAACATCTGAAACAGCTGATAGCGGCCAATTTGTTGGTAGACAGGCAGAAAAAAAGAAGGCATGGATGTTTATATCCAGGGTTAAGGACCATGTGACTGAAGATGTTGTGAAATCGTATGTAGGGAATAAAACTGGTGAAAAAGAAGAGGATATAACTGTTCAGGAAATTAAAACTTCTAATGTAAGGAAAGACAGCAAATGCTTCAAAATAGGTCTCGATTATAAGTATATAGATAGCGTATATGAAGATAGTTTTTGGCCCAGGGGCATCGCTTTTAGAAGATATCGATTCCACTTGGAAAAGAGAGTAATCGGAGATTTTTTAGACCCAACATCAGAGCAAAAAAACTAAACGAAAAGAGAGCTTCACTCTGTGTGTTGAATCAAAACATACAGGGTGCAGGCAAAAAACATGAAATATTGTTAGAAGCACTAGATGATAAACGGATCGACATTGCGGTTATAACAGAACATTGGTTATGTCAGGGGGAGCTAGATGTCTTCAACAGCCCTCCGTATGAGATCAAGTATGCCTTTTGTAGAAGGTCAGCTTTGCGGGGAGGAGTACTTATACTTGGAAAAGAGCATATCAAAGCAACCCAAATTGAAGAAATAGAGG
The DNA here is from genome assembly GCA_964006375.1 of Tillus elongatus. NCBI lineage: Eukaryota > Metazoa > Arthropoda > Insecta > Coleoptera > Cleridae > Tillus > Tillus elongatus. Next base: position 119,161,432 of record OZ023265.1, read on the forward strand.
AGATGTCTCTAGAAAAAAACTTTGAATGTGTGGGAATTGATTTACCTGATCACAGACTGATAGTGTTGGGGGTTTATCGTCCACCGGTTGGTAGCATAGAGTGCTTTATACAAAAACTGGAGCAAGTGTTGTACATGTTGGAAAAGAAGTATCCCAATAGAAGACTGTGCATTGCTGGTGATTTTAACATAAATGTGCTGAATAATAGTAAAGACAAGACTAGTTTTGTCAATTTATTGAACGAGTATAATATTGGATACAAATTTTCAGAGCCTTCCCGAGTGGCAGCAAATAGTGCGAGCTGTATCGACAACATCTGCATAGCTGGTACAGTGGGGGTTATTGGTGCTCGGACAGTCGAGTTGCACTTGTCCGATCATTATGGACAGATTGTAGAGCTTAAGGCTGATGTACAGTTACTTCCCGAAACAAAATACATCAAAGTTAGACACATAGATAGAATTAACACAGATAAATATATGAATAGATTGAGAGAAATTGATTGGACGCCAGTATTGGAGGGGGACAATGCAGAACAGTGTTTTGTTAGTTTCCATAGTATTTTGGAGAGAGAATTTAATTTGTGTTTTCCTGAAAAAGTAATTAGAGTTAGAAGCGGTCAAAGGGAAAGGTTCCGTTGTAGCAGTGAAGAAGTGTTGAAAATGAAAAACATCCTGGATGCTCTTGACACAATCAGAAGAGTACGAAAAGATAAAGAGTCTGACCAATGTTATAAAGATTTTAAGAGAATATATAGTGATAGACTAGATGAACTGAAGAGATGATCTAATGAAGACTACATTAATAGGTCAACGAACAAGTCATCGGCAATGTGGAGAATAATTAAGCAGGAAATAGGTTCAAAACAAAGGAGAAAATGCGACAATCAAACTGTGCTCTCTGCAGAGGACTTCAGCAGGTATTTTTCGCGTGTGGGTGCTCACTCTGGAGATTCCACTGTCTCGTTGGATCCGTGCGACATGTTGAGGAGAAGTGAGAGCTGCGGGAATTCCATGTTTCTTAGCCCGGTTACTGAGGAGGAGGTCCTTCAAATAGTCAAGAAGATAAAAGCTAAAGATTCCAAAGACATATATGGCTTCTCGACAAGGTTTCTGAAGTGCATTATTGAAGTGATAGTAGGACCTTTGACTGTCATAATAAATAGGTGTTTTGAAGCTGGTATATTCCCAGACTTGATGAAGATTGCTAAGGTGATACCATTGTTCAAAAAAGGTGATATAAATTCATGCTGCAACTATAGACCCATCTCTATCCTACCTGTATTATCAAAAGTTTTTGAAGCATTGTTAAAAAACAGAATAGTGGACTTTTTTGAAAAGAATAAACTGATAAATGATAATCAGTATGGTTACAGAAAATCAAAATCCACTGTATCAGCCCTTGTGCAGGTCGTGACAGACATATTGGATGGTTTCGAAAAGAAGGACAAAGTACAAATTGCTTTTATAGATCTGAGCAAAGCCTTTGACTCAGTGAATCACAGATTGCTACTTGAGAAGCTTTATTACTATGGTGTGAGGGGTCTAGCAGGAAGCATGCTAGGATCATATTTAAACAACAGATCAATGGTGGTGCAGTGGAATGATAAAATGTCTGGTAGTGTTCATCTTGATGCCGGTGTGCCTCAGGGATCGGTGTTGGGGCCTGTCCTCTTTGTCATATATCTGAATGATTTGGTTCAAAATATAGATGCTTATGGGACCTATCTCTTTGCAGACGATACAAGCTTCATTAACAGAGCCAGTGGTGATCGAGGGGTGCAGCTTAAGATGCAAAACAGTTTAGAACAAGCTAAACATTGGTTTGGTTGCAATACATTAAAAATGAATGAGGAAAAGACTAAAATAATGAACTTTGCCACAGGAGCTGATGGCCGGTCAGAGTCTGTAAGGTTTCTGGGTGTTACCTTGGACACATCTTTGAAATGGTACGCACACACAGAGGCATTATGCACACGTTTGTCACGTGTTGTATATGGAATAAGGAGGGTGGTGAAGTGTTCGACCTATCCTGCGGCTAGGGCAGTGTACTTTGCCAGCTTCCATTCTTTGGCGACATACGGAGTTCTCATCTGGGGCTGCTCACGTGGGCTGTCTAGTGTGTTACTTGAGCAAAAAAAAGCCATCAGAGCATTAAGCGAAGTGGGACCCTTAGAGAGTTGCAGGCCACTATTTAGAGAGCATGGTATATTAACAGTTGTCAGTGAATATATACTTGCCTGTACTTTACATGTATGGGATACTAGAGGCTCAAGAACGAGAAATGATGAGTATCACAACTACGACACACGTCACGGAGGGGAGCTATCTGTGCCATTTAATAGACTCAGTGCTACAAGACACGGGACTACCTATATGGGAGTCAAGCTTTTCAACAGTCTGCCTCAAGACTTGAAAAACATTGCCAACAGAAGATTATTCCAGTCTGGTGTAAAAAACCTCCTGATGAATTATTCATTTTATACGATAGAAGAATATCTAACCATTTCATTTGCCTAGTATTTTGATCGCTTTTAACTTGTTTTGTTTATACAAGGATTTTAATTTGGTTTTATTTAGAGAGTAGATTATATTAACTATACAGTGGTTTTTAAAGTGTATATATCCAATTCTGTTTTGCGTGACCTTTGATCAGTATGTAATTATTGGGTCTCATGTGTCGATTGTGCCCTCTTTTTGCTTGTTGACTTCCCATGTAATGTTTTTTATTGATGGTTAATAAATGATATGATATGATATGATATGATATTGAAAAAACCGGTTTGATTAGGTAGACCAAAACGAAATTATACTGCCGATTAATAAGGAAAAATAACTGCTACGTTTATAATTTGGCAGATACTTTACTGTTCTGAATATGAAATAAGTTTCCTTCTGGAAATCTTCTGTATAACTTTGATGAAATTTTTAGTACAAGTTTCTTTTAAAGATACTTACACTATCTACAGATAGAGGAAAATTTAGTTCTTTAGCAACATAGAAAATTTAGTTTGGAGCATTTTTCTCAAAGGGAGTTAGAACGCAAGATTGTTTTGATATTAGAGAGATATCGATGGTAACACTTTCGAAAGAATTCTTCAAATGTGTATAATCGATCTTCAAAGTCTATGCAAGTCTAAAGTATTAACTTTACTAATATGCTGTGTAATAAGAGTGTACAATGCTTATCGAAATTCGCTACTATAACGCACTTGCTACGTTCCGAATTTTTTTTTGGAATAAATAGCTTGTGTGGCAGTTCATTTATGAAATAGTTGAAACTATTGATTGTTATTGGATTTCATATTCTAAGGACACTTATTATAATCATCCTGCAAAAAGTAGGGTTATAATAATTTGCAAAATGAAAATAAGAATCTGCTGTTGATTTTTATCAAATTTTGGAATTCATAGTTGCCAAAATTTAAATAAACTACCAACCGCGATCTAAGCGCGACGTCGCCTTGTACCCATAACTATTTTCTTCTTTCTACTTCGCTGTAACATTAGCTTGCCTGCCTCTACAACAAGTAACCGGGTCTGCAAAATTCACGTGCTAACCGCTACCATTCATATCACTCATATCATTTAACATCAAAATTTATAGTTCTTACTTAAATTATTGTCACTTTGGGTTCGGTACACCGTGTCTTGACCTTTATGTCGTGGTTTTATTCTTATTAACGATGATTTTTGTGTCCATGTTAGATTTTTGTAATACATAAACTACACTTTAGTTCATTTTGCTATAAACGTTTTGCTACAAGTATCTCACTTTGGCTTTTCATTAATTTGATGACGGTATGTTTAGTCGATTAAATTCTTTTAACTTTGTGCTACTTATTTTTATGAATTTCAATATAATGTTATGACCTAATGAGTTTTAATTTCTATTTTTACAATTTTAGGTGTTTACAATGTGAAATTATCCTACCCATGATCTAGCTATGGATCTATTTTGCTGTTTTCCCTTGATTTTGGGTATCATGGAATATGAAGCATATTTTAAGGTATTATGATTTTACTTTTGACTACTTTGACAATTTTTTTACTTTCTCTTCATTAAATTCTAACTGTTGGTCTATTTATCCATAAAAAGCCTGGACGCAGCAAGTGCGTTATGGTAGTGAATTTTCATAGACCTGGCACTAAATATTTTATTATAACTTTTTTTTATTGTAGTATAGAAATCTGAGTTTTGGCGTATAATTTACTTTTTATATAATAAACTCACCTACCAAATTTGGTTATCATACCCTTTTTATTTTTTGAGATAATTTTTTTTTTCCAAGAAAAACTCAAAATTTTCCTGGAAAACCTCGCCTGATTTTCCTAATTAACAAACTGGTCCAAGCCATTTACAAAAGGAAGGTACGTGCCAAATTTTATCAAGATCGGCTTATTTTTTTAGTTATTGGTGTGATACGTATATATATATATATATATATATATATATATATATATATATATATATATATATATATATATATATATATATATATATATATATATATATATATATATATATATAAATTGAAACTGACCACGGATATGTGTTCTAGGAGTCCTAGTTCGCGTTCATTTGCATAAATTTATTATCCGATTTTGGTGAACAAAATATAAAAGGATATAAGATGAAAAGCTCTATTAATGCTGTGAAATTTTCTCTATGCCCTCTAATCAAGGCCGACTAATGCAGTTTTCCTATGTCAAGAAATGGGAAAAAGTGTAGGGCCATTTTTAGGGGGAAAAATAAGTAAGTACGCCACTGCATTCGGCATCGCTCAAAATTGATATGTGCCAAATTTTATCAAAAAGAAGATTTATTAACCATTTCAGAGAGGTTTATTTGTGTTATCCTTCTCATATGGACACACTCTTGTAACTTGTATTTATTTTTACCGAGATCTCAAAAGATTCCATCCTATGCCATTCCATCACGGCCTACTAAAACTGTTTTCATATGTCAAAATTAAAAAAAAAACGTTTATGGAAAAAATAAGTTTGCCATTCTTCAAAACTGTTGCCTACCAAATTTCATAAGAAAATAACTATTATGACGAAACTATGAAAGTCAACATATCGAAAGGTGAAGAAAAAAGTTTATAAATGCTCTGACATGAAAATAGTTTTAGTAGGACGTGATCGAATGGCAGATGAAACAATTTTCTCCGTTTCTATAGACTTCTTTATTTTTCATCTTTTGAGGTTTGGTTGATCAAAATCGCGTTATAAATACAAAAGTTACGGGGGTGTTTCAATATGCAAGGGTCACAAAAATAAACTTCTGTGAAATAGTTAATAATTCTTCTTTTTTGACGAAATTTGTTACATATCTATTTTGGGCGACGCTGAATGCAGTAGCGTACTTATTTTTTCCTAAAAATCGCCTTTCACATTTTCCCCATTTTTTTTTTGTATAAAAAAACTGCATTGGTAGGCCTTGGTCAGGTGACATCGAGAACAATTTTCACAACATTAATAGATTTTTTTCATCTTATATCTTCAGTTCATCAAAATCGAGTTATGAATGCAACAGTTACAGGGATGTTTCCATATCAAATGTGCCACCCTTTATATATATATATATATATATATATATATATATATATATATATATATATATATATATATATATATATATATATATATAAATATGTCAGAAGATAGAAAATGAAGAAATCTATAGATTCTGTGAAAATTGTTTCCTATGCCATTCGATCACGACCTACTAAAACTATTTTCATATGTCAACATTTTAAAAAACGTTTATGGAAAAAATAAGTACGCCACTCGATTCGCTATTCCTCAAAATTGTTACCTACCAAATTTCATAAAAAAATCAACTATTATGACGGAACTATGAAAGTTAATAATAACACCTCAAAAGTTGAAGAAAAAAAGTTTATAAATGCTATGACCTGAAAATAGTTTTAGTAGGCCGTGATCGCATGGCATACGAAACAGTTTTCATTGGATCTATAGACTTCTTTATTTTTTATCTTCTGAGATCTCGTTAAAAAAAATCGTGTTATAAATACAAAAGTTACAGGGGTGTTTCCATATCAAATGGACCACACTATATATATATATATATATATATATATATATATATATATATATATATATATATATATATATATATATATATATATCTGTGTTAAAGGTACTTCGATAAAATTTCGTACAAAGGTTTTTTAACGTTTCAGTTATTGACATTTAAATAAAATTATATGCAAATTCGCTAGCATGACGCACTTGCTGCGTCAGGGCTTTTATATTTTTTGTATGATCACAGCGTGTCCTCTTTCTTAGTTAAGTTACATTTTGTAAAAGCGCAGTAAGCATTGCTTATATTTTAGCATTTCATATGCTTACAAATTTATTTTGCTTTTTTGCACAAATTACCTTTCCGTAAAACCCGTTTACTGCTGTTACGTCCTGTAAAATCTTGAGTCTTTGTATGAAAGAGGATCCAAGCAAAAAACTGATGAATTTTATCGATTAATCAGGCACCATAAAACAGGCAGGTATTCGACATTTTCCTTGGCTGCCAATTAATTACATTTCAAAACAATGGGCGATCGTCGGAAGAATGTTCCGGACGATAGAATTTCAATCGTGCAACAATAGAATCAATTACAATAAAGAAAGGAAAATCGTTAGTTTTCCGGAGTCCGAATTGTACATGCGGTACCATTTCACTGTTGTTTGCGCCTCTAATGTAAAATCGATACATTAAGTCACCTTTGACTTTTTATGGTTAGTTGGTCGTTATCCACCCTTAATAAAATACCGGTTAAGGAGCTTTGAATAAGTAAATGTCATATAATGTCGAGATAAATGAGTTCGAAAGCACAAGATAAATAAGTTTGTAATGATTTATAGAGATGTATAATCTAAGGCTAATACTGCTAATAACCGTCGATATGTACAGGGTGAGTCAACGATTGAATAAAGTAAGTTTGTTGTTTATGGGTAAACTTTTTTAAGAAAATGTATATACAGGTGTCTCAGCTTTTGTTGTGCAGACTGTAACTGACAGGTGATAATGACGTGTCACCTATTCCTGAACGATGACGTCATATTTTTTTTAAATGACCACTATATTTTTTTGCTGTTTCTCCATACACCTGCTTACTACTTAAATGACGGTGGGAAAAAATTGCTACCTGACGTGACAATTTTTTTTACTTAAATAAGAAATATTTCTCACCGTTTTTATTTATGACGAGTTTTATTTAGAATAATGAGGCTTAGTTCGCTTTTAGAAATTAATGAACACTTGTTTTTGTGATTTTTGAATCGTTGTCATGCAACTATTTGACAGGTGGAACAAAAATAAAGTTAAAATGAATTTTTAACACTCTTTGTAATAACTTATTGATTATTTGTTGTTATCAGTATTTAGTTATCGGACTTTTATCGCAGTATTCGATTGGGAAATCAGTGAATGTAGACAATACTGTTAAACATGGTAATACATTTAATTATTACCTGCCGTATTTTCACTATAATTAGAAGCGCAGACGGGTTTCGCTCTAATTAGACCTCGTCAGTACGGTATACTAATTACAGCGAGGACACACCTATAAAGTAATATGGAGAATATTGTGAGATGTATGACAGGGCCGCTATCTCAGTGCAGAACCATGTAGTATGTTGTCACGACAGCACCAAATAACAGAAAATGTTTTAAAATAGAGCCTGTGTAAAACCAACTAACAATTTTGTAAATTGTCAGACCTGACCCGTACATCCCACAATGCTCTAGGAGGCTGGCTACCATAGCCGTATTACTTTATAAGTGTGTTCTCGCTGTGATTAGTATACCGTACTCACAGTCTCTAATTAGAGTGAAACCGGTCTAAAGTTATAATTATGGTGATAATGCATCTAGCCTTACATACATTCTCCATATATTACGGAAGAAATGGGGCAGGGCCGCTAATTTACAAAATTGTTAGTTGGTTGTACACAGCCTCTATTTTATAACATTTTGTGTTATATGGAACTGTCGCGACAACATACTACCAGGTTCCGTAGACATAGAATATTAGGTAGATTTGCAAATGTGAGATTGTTTTATGTAACTATATGACATGTTCTTTGAATGATCGTATTTATGGAGATCAGCATGAGCTTTTACAAGGAAAATCGTGTTTCACGCACTTGTTTCTTGCAATATATTTCAATACTATTCCAAGCGGACAAATTCATACCAGGAGATTCGGCTAGCCACTTGAAAATCCGAAAATTATTTCCCTGGAGTCGCTTGCCAAGTCAGCAGATCGAATTGCAGCCAAATTGGACTCCATAATTCTTTTTGGCGTGGTCAGAAGTGAACGCCAAGCAAGCGACAAAGACAGTACGAAGCTAACAAACAACTCATCTCTATGGTATACATACGGGTCTAAGCAAATGAAGAAAGCAGGACTGGGAATAAAATGACCAAACTTTAGAGTCGCTAAGTCCCTAGGAAAAAATTCCAAGCAGAAATGCGTGCTATAAATATCTGTGTACGGGAGTGCATACAAAGAAGACTCAGAAATAGGGAGATCTACATTCTGTTATACAGTCAGGCAGTACTAAATACTGTAAAATCTTTCAAAAACAGATCGAAACTGACCCGGTAGAGCAACTGCCTACAAACAACGAAGTTACTCTGATGTCTGTATAAGGGCATCAAGGCATTGAAGAAAAACAGGATGATGCAGGATGATGCAAGATCGCCTTGCAAAAAGGCAGCAACAACACTATTAAAGATGGCGGCTGATAGTGTAAACACATATGCCAATTTGGGTAATGAACCATGTAAAAGGTGCGGTTCTTTTCCAATAAATGGACCAAAGTATATTAAATTTGGATATATTACATATCCTCGCTGTGCAAAATATTTGAAAAATATTGTTTATATTGACGACAACTTAATAAACTGTTGTGATGGTTCTACTGTAATATAGACTGAAAATAAAGATGATGATCCGGAAGTGTACAAGCCAATTGAAAGTGCGTGCGGTGATGCTGACAAGATAGAGAAGTAATTGTTGAAAAGAACTAAATGATAGATAGTTTGCTTGAAAAGTGAGTACTAGTCTGTATAGTCCTAGCCTGGCCTCCCCTACGATAATTAAGCGTAGAGGGGGGATATATAGCAGCACCTCTATGGCGGCTGTTGGGGTTGAATTAACGGCCCCCCTGATGCCCAAGCAAGCCATCCTTTGGATCTTGTCTAGTTTTTGTTTGGCACTGGATTGTGTCACTTTAGGCCACCAGACCAGTGCCGAGTATGTTAAGGATAGTCTGACCACCCTTGTATACAACTATTGGGCACTAATAGGTCTTAGTTCCCACGCTTTTCCATATAGCCGCGTAATGACGGCTAGGGTCATAACTGCCTTACGCAGTATTTTTACAACGTGACTATTCCAAGTTAGCTTAGAGTCCAATATGACCCTAAGATATTTTACCTGTCTGGCCATTGGGATGTTTCTAGCGCATAGAGTGAGAGTTCTGTGGCTCTCCCACTTCCTCCTTCTCGTAAACGTTATGGTGGTTGCTTTCTCGGGGCTCACCCCGAGGCCTTGGCCAACCGCCTACCTTTCCACCACTTTCAGTGCTGTCTGCATGCGCTCCCACACTGACTGTGTATCCTTTCCTCGGACTATGATGACAATGTCGTCAGAATAGACCTGTACCTCGTAGTCCCCTCCTGAGAGCCTCCCTAAGAGGCCGTCCACGACTAGGCACCAGACCAGAGGAGACAGAACGCTCCCCTGCGGACACCCCGCCGCGTCCCCTACCAGCAGAGTTTCTCTCGCGAGTGAGGTGAACACCGCCCTGTCGCTGAGCATGGAGCCGATCCACCTGCAGCAGGTCTCCTCTATTCTCCGCTCCCTGACAGCTGCCAGTACCGATCCGAATGAGATGTTGCTGAAGGCCCCCTCTATGTATAGAAAGGCCCCCAGCGCCACCTCCCTGTTCTCCAGCGTATTCCCCAGTTTCAGCATCAGTTGGTGCAGTGCTGTTTCTGTTGAGACTCCTGCTCTGTATGTATATTTTCCGCAGTGTAGGGGATATGCTTTCAGTACATGGCCCCGAGTGTGACGGCCGAGCAGTTTTCCATTGTTTTTTTTTTAGCAAGAAGGACATGAGACTTACTGGCCTCAGTGACTTTGCCTGGTCTGCTGGACGACAAGGTCTAGGAATTAATACAACCCTGGCCAGTCTCCATGCCCTCGGAATATACCTCAGAGCCAGCTGGCCCTCATGAGGGTAAGCGCCGGCGCCAGTATATCTATAGCCGTTTAGAGCATGATGGGCATTATTCCTTCAAATCCGGGGGGTTTGAATGGCTTAGCGACTATCCAGTGTACTCTAGACGCCCGCCTGTATGACGCCTCTATTTCTGAGTGTTCCCAGTCCGGAGGTAATTGGTTTATTATGTTGCATCCTGGGAAGTGTGTCCGCAGTAGGACTTCCATAGTTTCCTCCACCGAGCGTGTAAAGCCTCCCGTAGATGTTTTAACGGAGGCTATGTTGGTCTCAGTGCCCTTGGACAGGACCTTGGGTAGTCGAGCACTCTCGGGTGTGCTCTCCACTTCCCAGCCATACCTCCTCCACAACTCCTTCCTAGCGTCTCTCAGTCTTTTGTTGTAGCTTGTTAATGCCCTAACAAGCTACAACAAAAAAACTTAGAGACGCCAGGAAGGAGTCGTGGCGGAGACAACTTGGTCTTAGGAGAAGAACCAAATGCTGTCATGCTGGAGGTAAACGTCATGCTTAAGGAAAGCAAAACGGTTCATCACCATATCACCAGGAAGTATGCACTGTTTCTTGAATTGAACAGGAACCACTTGACAATAATCCTAGGACTTTTCACCTTTCAAGGAAGGTATCACGTAGCTAAAGATAGGACACTGAAGCGGTAGAAACAACAGAACACTTGCTACGATACTGCGGGGCCCAGTTTTGTAAAAGGCTCAAATACCTTGAAGGGGTCGCCTTAACACTCGCGGAAATAGGTAAACATATCCCTAAGAGACAGTAGACTACATAAAATGTCTGAACTTTTTGGACAACTATAAGGAAAAGGAATAATGCACAAAGGACCCATTGGAGTCGCCCGCTGAGAGGTCAATGGCCTATACGATTCATTAAGCAATCTACAAGTTTCCGATAACCTGATTTGTATGAGAGATACTGTGTTTGTGTTTTATTTCAAAAGACCTCAACTATTTAAAAAATAAACAGGTGTCTATATTATTGTATTGCAGAGGAGCAACATGGCTTTTTACAAGGAAAATCGTGCGTCATGAACTTGTTTCTTGCAATATGTTCTTGATGCTTTGGGTATTCAGCTTCAGGTTGATACGATTTACCTAGATCTTCAAAAACCTTTGCTCAAATAGCCCCCATCTTCTGCTTGAAAATTGGGGAGTTTGTTTTTTAAAGACTCTGGTTCAGCTATTTGTGTACATGTGTTTCAGATCACCTGTCTATACACCGATATCGCGTGTATTTACTTTTTCAGTACATATTGTAACATTAAAATCAACCAAGGCTGTGGCATTGCATTTGAGCAAGCTAAATATCTGCAGGTTACGCCACTGAGAGGGGACGTAAAGCCGTATATCCCGTGTTCATGCGATGTCGGGCACGTTAATGATCGCTACCCTCTTTACAGGAAGGCAGGGGTTCGGAAAAATTTCCGGGCGTGAGGTGAAACTGCTCCCTGGCGTCGGCGATTGGTAAGGGCTACAAAAATAGACTGACATTAAAGAGATAAAAACACACACAATAATAGTTTCAACGTTGGCCCCTTAACTTTTGTTTTACTTGTTTATGCTTTGGTTGAATCGCTAGAGTGGCATATGATGCTATATGTGGATGATGTGAAAGTATTTTGCACTGTTGGAACTTGCACCCATTGTGATTCTACACACAGGTTTTTGAACATGGTGGAAGTATGGTGTCAGATGAGCCATTTTAATCTTTAAATGTTGATAAGTGTAGTGTGGTTTCTTTTACGCCTAGGATGTTACTTATGAAACTTATTTCTGTGTGTTGCACGATATAAAAGATCTTGGTGTTGCCTTTGATAAAGGCCCAACATTTACGTCGCATATAACTCGGGTGATATCTGCTTCATACAAAATGATATGCTGACGTGGCTTTAAAACATTAGATCTAGCTCGGGGTACGTACCACTTTGTGGCACCCCATTTTTCGATGTTATGTTGAGGCTGTAGAGAAGACACAAGAAACCTATTAAAATACTTGTATTATGGGGCGCATGGAGCGTATCATCCTGGAGGTTATGACAATGTGTCTCTCTTAGATGAATACGATTATTTGTCGCTTGAATTGCGACGTAATATATTTACAATTAGTTCTATTTATAACATCATACAGAATAAAACACCCTCTCCTTCATGATGGTCTCAAATTAATTTTAGTGTATCTCGGTAACCAGAAATCCAGAAACTTTTTAATGTAAGTTTTATCGGACAAATCTGCTCTCCAATGGCCTGTGCTGATTTCGCTTATAATTTAAATACGCCATCTCAACACTATGATATCAATTCTGACAGTTTCTCGTTTGTTAGAAGATGTTAGATTTATTTTCTGTTACGTTTTTACCAATGCTTTAACAAAGTATTTTGTGCCCTTGTTAATATTTGTGTTTTTATTATCATATTCCGGTTTTTAGCTTATCGTGTTTCTGTTTTATTGTTAGAACATATTTTGCTATTATAATTTGTTATTTTTTATGGTTATGTATATATATATATATATATATATATATATATATATATATATATATATATATATATATATATATATATATATATATATATATATATTGACATACGTCTTCTGTAATATTTGCCTGTTGGAAACAAAGTTCTTCACTATAATAATTATTATAATTATATTATTATAGAACAATGTATTCCCAAACAAATAATATGAGAAATTGTGTATTGATTTAATATTAGAGGGCTTATAGACTCTTCCACATGCAATATATTATACTCAGGGATATTATAATTCTGCCTGTGACAGATAAGATAGGTAAATAAATCTTCAGGATAGCCGTATTATTATATCGCTGTCATCATTAGAATTTACTGGCCGAAGGGAAGAGCTATTTTAACGTGACGTGTGGAATTTGTTTCCTTATAACTATTCAAGATATTTAAGGTATAAAATAAGTTCCTTATCATTTAGAAGCTTGCAAGGAAATTTATACCTAGCAAAACCTTTAATAACATTTACTATACTTTGGTGACGCATGGTTTAAATACTGGGTCTCTCGAGGAGGGCGACGAATTGAGTGGCTTGGAAAAGAAATTTGAGTTTAAAATAAATGTATACAGGTGACTCAGAAATAATCAAATACACAACAGTAGTAGCTTCCAAGAATAATAAAATATTAAGATTTATCCAAAACTTACCTGAGTGCAAAGTACAAATCAAAATTTAAAGAGAGGCAAGATGTTACGGTAAGCGAGTTTCGATTTTCTTCGATACATAGAAAAATGTTTGACGCATTGTTTTAAAAATTTAGTACAGATGAGTTTTTCTCAGTGATAAAAATAATGTATTGCCAATTTAGTTCTGGGGACAGAGGGTGCTGCTTAGCAGACCATTCACATCTTAAAATAATCACACTTTTTTTATTAATCTCGTTAGAAAAGTTTTGGTCAGAAAATAGTATTCTCTTGTATTTTTTACAAAAAAGATACCTATTTTTAGTGATATGTGAAGTGAATGTGATAACGTTCGGTTGTGTAGGACATGACCAGAAAAGATACGAGATGTCAACATACTTGACAGTAAGGCTACATTTAATAAGACGTGTTGGCTTTTGCATCAAAAGTTCTTACAACTAAATATCTGCCATATCAATAAATTAGTTATTGAAGTACAGTGGCTCATGGAGCTTCTTTTCCACTGTGTCGTAGTTTTACTAATTCTTGGTTGAAAATTTAAAAGCTGTTATTACATCATCGGTTTGGTCACCAAAGTAGTAAGTAAACATGTTCACTTGATGTTTCAGATCTTTTGTTGCGACACTTGATGCTTCTTTAAATCGTTCAAAAGGTCACAACCACTTTGGCCGGTCTTGAGGCTGTTAATAATTGAATGACTCGGGAGGAGATACATTATATGTTGCATGTATTATCACCGAAATATTTGCGTTACCAAACTTGGACACAAAACATATTTTAAAATTCTAAAATTACACTACTCACTTAACATTTTTATTTTAGAATTGTAAAGCAAAGAACGGATGAATTAGATAAATCTTCTGAAAGTAAGAAATGTAGCGAGTAATAAAATAATATTATAACTCATGGTTATCAGCTATTATTGTTAGAAGGAATGATTAATTATTTAAATCTTGAACCAGAAATATTTATAATCGTCATCGTTAATCTCAATGTAGTACTGACTCTAATGCCTTTACAAAGAGCTTCTAAGAGCCAACGGTTAAAAAACGTCTAAACTTGAACAGGCGACAGCTTAAAATTCTGGTCGGCTCGTATACACGACATTGTTGTCTGCATCACCATCTGCACAGAATTGTGCCTGGCGAAGTTCTTGGCTGCTGACTGTGTACGGAGGGAAGCGAAACAGGAGGGCACGTCATGTGTTTCTGTCTGACAGCAGATTGAACCAAGCACCTGCTCCTCAGTAAGACCCACTTACACCAGCTGATCTGGTACCGCTTTCGCCCTCGAAAATTGTCGATTTCTGCAAGAGGCTGGACATACCCACAATACACCTAAGATCACAGCGCAGGGACCGCCGTAGGCCACTTACATTATAACCTAACCTAACTTTACCCACTTAAGCCCACAATTGACAATTGTAGAAAAATTGGCATTTAGTTTGCCTTTCGGCAGATGGATCTGCATGCCATACAGCTAAAATAGTAAGATTTGATTTTAAAATATGATTTCTTATTATTTAAACGAACATCTAATAATCCAGACCTCTGATCAGATGTGGAAATCTGACATATAATGAAAAAAATATTACGGGCTCATTCTAAGAGAACGCTATAAAAATGCGATCGCGCTGGAACATCGCGCTAGGACGGTGTAACCACAGATGACACGTAGGTATATAGGCTCTTTTATGGAGTCAGGGTGACGTTACCCAATGTTAAATGTGACTTTGGACAACCCTGTAATCTTAGCTACATTAGATTAAAATGGAGCTTGTACTTTAAAATAGACAAGATCCCTTTGACTTGCCCAATGTTCTTTATTTTTTGTTGTAATTTTCTTAACTGACTATTAATTCAACAAGAACCATAACAAATACACTTCTCTGATTTATATTATCAGATATTTCTGCTATTGAACAAAATCTCACTCACTCACACTGGGGCCAAACTAACCGAGTGGGTCTTTATATATGCGTATATATGTACATATATATATATATATATATATATATATATATATATATATATATATATATATATATATATATATATAAACTAACTGAAGCTGATCCTGCATTAATGTATCATAATAAACAGAAAAATATATCCTGGTAAAATAATAACTGTCGGCAAATACATGTAAAACAAGAATTACCCTGAAAACACTGTTATTCTGTTCATTTTATGTAGGTTACATGTTGAGAAAATTAGTTTCGTTGGTAAAATAAAGCATAGCTTGCTTTACTCACGGCAATGCTTGTATTTAAATTTGAGAGAAAATATATCTGTTTATTTATCTTGAAATAAGGCCAGTAAAGAAATCTCCCGGTAAGCAAATAACATCCCCGAAATAAAATTACAGAAATCATAGCCCAAGCACTGAAATGTATAAACCCAATTTGTTTCTTTTTTTGGAGACTAAGTTAATTTCAGGCAAACTGAACATGTAAATTACACAAAAAATAACTGACGAAATCAAACAAGAAATTAAGTTTTCTCGAGCGTTAAATTTGCTTTGCAAGCTTAAACATACAAGCGGATATATCATGTGATCAAAATTATTTATTTAAAAAGATACGTTCGAACGATATATACTTTTAAGTAGGAAAATGGATATTTACATTTAAAGATTTAAACTGGATAAAATTGTACGATCAAAAACTAAGTTCTAACTGCAAATGTAACATTCGGGAACTAATTGTTCATTGTCAAAATGGTTTCAAATTTCAAATCGCGACTATTGAATTTTGAGAATTTTTTTTCAAAATGAGCGCAAACTATGTTACATATATATATATATATATATATATATATATATATATATATATATATATATATATATATATATATATATATATATATATATATATATATATATATATATATATATATATATATATATATACACGGTGGTCGCTTTTAACTGGCTTACTATTGCGATCTACCCAACCATGAGAGATACACAGTCGGTTCAAATCCAAAAACTGTACGCTATTTTATGCTTCTTCATAATCTAAAAGCATAATTTGAATAGATCCTGTCATTCCTAAAATATCCTGAAAAAACTGAAAACTTGCATTTTCTTCTCTCTTTAATATCTTCACTATGTGAAGATTGGAACCTTTGATGAGTACTGATAAGCGCACTTGGAGAACCCAAATCACCAATCATAAAAATTGAGTTGTGGTGATTTGGGTTCTCCAAGTGTGCTTATTTAATATCTTATCCTATCGATTGTGACTAAAATTGATTACGGGCTATCAAACTGGTGGTTAGGAATTTACTAGGCCTACTGGATAGTGAGTTTTCATAGCCAACTTTTATTTTTCTTATGGGCGCCATAGTGGATTTTTACTTCATCTATAAAACACTTTGTTTTTTGGAATCCCCCAGATCCAGAAGACCTCAGCATAATTTGATCCCAATGCAAGATATTGAGAATTGTTGCTCCATCTTGCTGGAACCACTTAAAGGTAGTTAACTAAATCAGATAAGGCGTCTATGATATACACTGAAAATCGCAATTTTTTACTCTATCAAAAGGTGTATAAATAAAATATGGCGCCTATAAGAAAAACAAAAGTAAGCTATAGAAACTAAAAAATTGGTAGGTCTAGACAAATTCTAAGCTATCTGGATTTGATAATAAAAATATATAAAGAAAATAAGAATATGCAAGTTTTCAGGTTTTTGCAGGGTATTTCAGTAACTGTATAATATATCCAAAATTGGTGATAATAAATAGGCATAAAATGATGCACGTTTTTTTGTGATTTAAGTAACTCTGTAGTTCGTATGGTTAGTTAGTGAACCAGTTAAAAGTGAACATCGTATATATATATATATACACACATATATATATATATATATATATATATATATATATATATATATATATATATATATATATATATATAATATATGTAATCACACTGGTATCTCAAAAATAATAGGCTCATTGTGATGAAATTTGACAGGTACGTAACAATTATATTTTAATTTAACTTGTTCTTTCATTTTAGTTTTGATACATAGCCCCCCCCCCCCTTTTTTTTTCTATGTATCTTCTTAAACAGTATTGGCGGTTTAACAAACTATTCTGCAAGAAAACAGTATAATGAATAATCCATGCCCATTGCACTTGCTGCGTCAGTACTTTTTGGCGAATTTTTATAAAGAAGAGTTCGCTTTTAGACAGGTAACGACGTTCTAATTTTCAAAAAATTTCTTCTTGGCAACCCATATCCCAAGTCAGTGTCAGACTTTATATATATATATATATATATATATATATATATATATATATATATATATAAATATATATATATATATATATATATATATATATATATATATATATATATATATATATATATATATATATATATATATACACAGATTGTCTCACGGTGAGGCCCTATTAGAATTAGTTCAGAAACTACTTCCATTGGAATTTTGAAAATTTGGACAACAGTGTTTTTGGGCATGGTCTACTTAAGTAAAGCAATGGAGTTCACGTATCACTTCCGGTTATACCGGGAGATGACGTCATCTTCGTTATTTTAAAGAGAACATTATGTATATTGTTGCACTTTTGGATTCTGCGTAACGTTTTAGCAATAGCCGAGCGGTGAAAGGAGTAGGGTAGGTAGAACGTTTTAGGTGGATTTTAATCAAGTTTCTCTACTCCTAAAATTAACAATTAACAAGGTAATTAATTTTTTTCAAAAAAACTAAGAGAAACAGTAACTAATTTTAAACCATGTGTATTTTACAGTAAGAAAGATAGAACAGCAATATTTACAGGAGAAGTAGCTGGTTTCCTAAGCTTCTCATCTATGCTTTCATAGTGGCTTAATTGCATGCTGGGTGGTGGAAATTTAATGCCGAGTTTAGTGCTGACATGAGATTTTGTATACCTGTCTGTTCAACTTTAAAAGTTACCTACTGTTTTTGTTTAATCAACTAAAATCATGTAATTTCTTGCGAGGATAGCTCTGAGCGTTAGATTCTTAGCAAAACTAAAAAAAAAAACTAAGCTGTCACCAGTTATTTGTTCTCAATTTCTCTGTAGTGCTATTTAGTGTTTAAATAACATGGAACATCATACATATTCAAATGCTGATCTTTTAATATTTATTCATGGACGTTGCAATGGGATTATAAACAGAAAATGTACAGTTTCTAATGAGACATACCTTACTTGCCACCAATGACCGGAAAAAAGTTAGGAAGATTTCTAAAAAATCAACTAGACGAAGGTCGAATTAATGCAGAAAAAGTTTTACCAAAGCCAATTATTTCAAATAAAGATAATCTAATATATGTGCTAGCCTATTTTAATGTTAATCGAGAATCCTCAACTCGTGCAGCAGAATATGATTTAGGCACTACACGAGCGTTCATTTACAGAATACTAAGAACTAATGATATGCATCCATACAAATTTAAGCTACTTTCTGCTCTTCATCCATGTGACGCCGTTCAACGTGTACAATTTTGTGAAATGATGTTAGTGCGATACCAAGAAGATCCATAATTATCCATATTAAATGAACAGACAAGTCAAAATTTACGAGAGAAGGTATTTTTAAGAGCAATAATACACATTTTTGGTCATCTGAAAATCCTCATATTATCCAGAAAACAAACTTTTAAAATAAATGTGTGTAAATGCTTATTCGCTAAATTGCCATATCTACGAAGAAAATTTCACTTCCGACAATTCAATATTGTGAAAACGGTTGTGGCAGATTTTCTGGATGATATAACTTTAGATCAACTAGGAAAGTGTTGGTACTAATTAGGCGGGGCTCCATCTCACTGTCACAATCAAACCGATCAACAGGTAACTCAAATGTTTGAAGCTATATGGATGAGACGTCCAGGTCCGTGGAATAGGCCAGTGAGATCGCCCGACCTCACTCCATTAGATTTTTACCTTTTTGGAGGAATGGGTCAAAGAGTTTATTCTACACCCGTAGTTTTCAAAGAGAATTTGAATACGAAGAGCGTTTCATGAATTGCCTGCAGGTGAAATAGCAAAAGCAGTGACTGGTGAAGTTACCTCTAGAATCCACATGTGTTTAACTGCTAATGGAGGTCATATTGAATACTTGTGACTTTTTAAATTCTTTTACTATAGCTAAGGACAATCTTATTTTAAGATACATAATTTAAATTGTATACTACTAATAATAAGTAGTTTTTTCTGAATTCTTCGTAACTTTTTTCTGGTCATTGGTGGACAATTCTGACACGTCTCATTAAAAACTGTACATGCTCTGTTTATAATCCCATTTCAACGTCCGTGAAGAAATAATAAATTTGAAATATCAGCGTTCGAATATGCATTATTTTCCATTTCTTATAAATACTTAAATAAACTGGCACTACAGAGAAACTAACAACAAATACTGCTGCAAATTGAATAGTTACTTCCACAAACCTGTGATAACCTACTCTCCTCAGAAGGATATTCTCGTGAAATGAATTTAGGGCCCACGACTTGACCACCAAAAAATATTCATTCTCCTGTACCCATAAACTTCTGAAACGTTATATTACTCGAGTTTCAACAAAAAAAATCCAATTTTCACCAAATCACCCCTCATTTATTCCCTACCTTCTTAAGCGATCTTACCCAAAAGCAATTCTAAGAATTTATTTGTCGGGTAAGAATTTATTTGTCGGGTGATAAGTGAATACGAAATTTGAAGATGATATCTTAATTGGTTCGAACGTTATTGCGCCTACTAACAGACAGACGTACAGGCCAACAGACCGACCGACCGACAGAACGACAGACAAAACATTTGCGTTACAAACTCAGGTTTTCTATATGTTTTGAGAGATACTACGCTATTTTCCAAAAAACTCTACATTTTTGTCACCAAATTTTAATCTCAGCACAGAATACCATATCAGTTTTCTATATGTTTTAAGACTTTCTACGCTGTTTTAGCAAAACAAATTTTAGAAAATTCTGTCACCGATATGCTACCCCCACACATTTAACCCCTAATTTAATTTCAGCACAGAATACCAGATGTTTTATAAAATTGAAAATTTTCTAATAAACAAACCCTAAAACGTTATTACACGAGTTTTAACAAAAAAACCGTCTATTTTTATCAAATCACCCCTCATTCATTCCCTATACGCTGAAGCGATTTTACCCGAAAACAATCCTAACCGTTCGTTTATCGGGTGCTAACTGCATACAAAATTTGAAGACGATATCTCAATTCGTTGTTAAGTTATAGTGGCTACAGACAGACAAACATAGAGACCGACAGACTGACAGGTCGACAGACCGACAGACAAAAAAATTCGTTCCCAAATCATGTTTTCTATTTATTTTGACAATTTTTACGACACTTAAGCGAAAAATATTTTTGAAGCTTTTGTTGCCGATGCGATACTTCTACACGTTGTGACGATGTTGAAGTAATAACTGGTGACAGCTTAGTTGTTTGTTTTTAAGCTTTGCTAAGAATTTGACAACCATCTTCGCAAGAATATACATGATTTTAGTTAGTTACACAAGAAACAGTAGATAACTTTAAAAGTCGAACGGATAGGTATACAACCTTATATCGTTCGGAAGGGAATACTTTTTATCTTCAGAGTATGGAACAATATACAGAGTGTTCCATTTGAGAAAACCGAATTATGGAGGTGTGAATTTAACTACACTTGGAATTAAATTTCCACCACACTGTATGTAATTAACCCACTGTACAAGTATAGATGCAAAGCATAGGGATCCAGTTACTTCTCCGGTGAATATTGACGCTTTATCTTTCTTACTGTCACCGTGAGACAGCCTACCCAAGCAACATTTAAAGTCAAATTGACGTAAAATCGCCCTGCCAATAGGTTCGCGACCAAATCACCACAGGTCATTTTCAAGTAAAATTTAAGTGTATATTACCAATGTGGGGAATAAAGTCAAAGTAATATGGAAGTCGATAATAGCTCCAGCAAGGCGTTTCGACCAAGGCGTTTTAGTTATATTTAGGGCATTTTCATTCAACATTGGGCCAATGCACGTAATATATTGGTAAATATGTGCTACGCTTTACTTGAATCTGACATCAAGGCGCCGAGTGCCGTGACGTTCTTAACAACGAACTACGCATACGCATGTGACATGATTCGCTTCTGCAGGATCTGTGGTTATGTATGTATAAACAAACAGTAGAGTAGTAGAGATATTGTCCATCTTTGTTAAAAAATGACACCTTGAATGATCAAAGAACTTACTTCAAATATTTGCAACAATGATAAAGGTGATTCGCACTGTATAAAGAAAAAACCCACTGCGGTTATGTTTTTTTCTGTTGACATGATGATGATACTTCGATAAAATTCGAGCGCCCTTGTAAAAGATAAAATTAGTGAAAATAAAAAATTATTCAAAATTCTTGAAATTCTGATTTCGGAGGATTGGTGATGTAAACAACACAAAACTATCTTGTCGTCATGGTATACAATCATTATTTAATGTTTTTTTCGAACTAAAATTTGATTACACTATATTCAACAAAATATTATTTTTCATTTTCCAATATAATCAAGATGGATACCGCAAAATTAATTTAATATGGCTGCCCTTCTAACATTATTGACCTGAAAGTTAATTTTGCCCTATTTTTTTACTTATAAGTCACAATTCCTAATGACAGGGCAAACTAACCAAACTTTGAAGGCATTTTGTCCTATTATGGGAATTTCAACTATATGGTAAACGAATTTTGTTTGAATTTATTAGAAATGAAACATTTTCGTGTATAGAAATATATATTACTTATATCCGTGCACAGCCGAGACACATATAGGAATGATTATACAGCGCTTTTGGTCTTTGATTCCATAATATATAGACATTAATAGAAAATAGAAACAAAATAAAATAAGTAAATAAACATAAACATGACAGCTGACCGTGTTGCCAATACTTCACTCCATTTGGCATGAAAAGGGATGTATTATATTGAAGAGGGAAACGTGCTGATTTGATACCAGCATAGAATTGAAATTCAGTTTTACTTTCATATACCTAGTAGTAGTGGCTGATAAAGTTGTCATACTTTTTTTAGAATTCAAAATGAGTTCTTCATTTGATGTAAGCCACTTTGAATGATCAGCATCTATCACTATTTTTCTGTGAGCATTCTTTACTACTCTATAATAGTTTGTAGTATGTCTGTAAACTTTTATTGGTTTCAAAGGGGCCATTCTAACACTATATTTGTTACTGGTGCACGCACATTTACAAAAAGAATAAACTTTTATTGATGAAGTTTATCAACTGACACACCTTTAAGATTCACAAATGTATTTCACTGCTGTACACTTTGAACTTTGAGGACAGTTTTTATTTCAAGTCAGATTTTATGGGTATTTTCAACTTGAAGGTAGGCAATTTGACTTGGAAGACGATTTCTGCAGTAATTATGACTTTATAGCCGATCAGAAAGCCATTTTAGGTTAGCTCAGTGCCCAAAATATTTCCTGTGCTGTATTGCAATGAAATTGGTAATATATATGTAAGCTGGACTTCATAAGAAGACCTCCAATTTACTATACCACAGAGACATATTGCAGGTTAATATTAGGTAATAAATTACCTTAAAATATGTATTTCAGGTATCTGGACTTGGTAGTCGATTTTCAGTCCAATTTAGGGCACACTTCGACCTAAAAATTACCAACTCTGGAATTGAAACACAAAAGTATATTCAAGTATATTTTATGAGTAAAATTAAACCAATTTTTTCCCAATTTAGTTACTTGTAAGTTACTGACTTTGGAGTAATTTTAATAGTCAAAAATAAGCTAGTTCAGAGCCGCATTTCCAAATTTGTAGTCATTATGACAATCAAGGCAACATTTTAGTTAATTATTACTAAATTACAACTTGGTTAGGTTATTTGGACTCGAGTGCTGGTTAACATGCCTTAATTTGTTGCTTGGGTATATATATATATATATATATATATATATATATATATATATATATATATATATATATATATATATATATATATATATGTATATATATATATATATATATATATATATATATATATATATATATATATACATATATATATATATATATATATATATATATATATATATATATATATATATATGTACAACTTTACCTCACTATCCTGGAAATCTTGCCGAACCCCTGACTTTCTGTATGGAGGGTAGGGATCTTTAATGTGCTCAACATCGCATGGACACGGGACCGATGGCTTTACGCCCCCTCCGAAGAGCGGAGCCTGCAGACATTCAACTTGATCAAATGCAATGCCATAACCTCAGTTGATGTCAATTGTACAGCATGTACTAAAAAGGTTAAAGGAGAGCGCTAGGATCAAACCCGGTACCCTTCGGTTCAGAGGCACACGGTCTTACCATTGAACCACCGACGCTCTAAGACTAAGTTCGTTTGTTGGTTCTGTGAGTCAAGTTTTTCCGTGGATAATAACAAATTTTATTCTCACAAATGCTATATCTTTGAAACTCGTCGATTTATTTTTACGAAATTTAACTGATATATTGCGGTCCAACCAAAGATGTAATGTTCAAAATTTCAGGTATGTTAAGCAACTGCAATCCAACTTTTTCCGGAATAAAATGTTAGATAATTTGGAAGATAGCTCGAACTATATATTCATTGTTCTTAAAAAAGGAAACTACTGTGTGAAAGAAAGTTAAGCGGAACGAACGAAGATCGACATATTAAATAGTTTAGGTTAATGACGTTTCTAACTAACATAATGTCATACGACTTTTGTGACATTACATTGTTGGGATTTTGAGTGCGCAACTATTCTCCCATTTAACCAAGTCTGTACCTGCTACCGTTCTGGTGATCTCCATAGTGGCCCTCCTCATTTTTGGAACACTGTATATATATATATATATATATATATATATATATATATATATATATATATATATATATATATATATATATATATATATATATATATATATATATATATATATATATATATAAATACCTATAACTCAATAAATAATAGGCCCATGTTTATAAAATTTGGCATGTACTTTCCTCTTGTAAGTGGCTTGGAAAAGTTTGTTAGCCAGGAAAATCGGACCAGGTTTTCCGGAAAAATGTTGAGTTTTATTTATTTATCTGAAAAAAAACTTAGCTTACGCGCTGGCTACATCCTTCACTTACAGAAACGAAACCCAGCAGTGAAGCCAGAGAAGTGGTCTCCAAACCTGTATGTAAAATGAAAAAGTTATGGTAACCCTATTTGGTAGGTGGGTTATGATACAAAAAGCAAACTACACACTAACATGTAGATTTCTATGTTCCAAAAAAATTTTATAAAAAATATTTGGTGCCAGATCATTTCTATGAAAATTCACTACTATAACGCACTTGTTGCGTCCATATTTTTGCATACGTCTCTTCAGTTACGGTTTATTGTTACAAAACTTTTAGAAGTTCGTTACTATAACGGACTTGCTGCGTCCTCACTTTTTTACTGTTATTTTGCTGAAAGAAATGCTTATCACATTTTGTTTTACGTTATATTCGAGCTGAGCTTAGGACAGGAACCAATATTTCTTATCAAAGTATGCCGCTAACTTTCTGTGAATATTACAAGTCACCTAAAACATACCCAATATTATTCACCAGACATGCGAGTAAGTTATTAAGGTGTGAAATATTACGAAAGATAAAAACTATAAGTTGGGCAACTCAAATTATCATAAAATAAATAATTCATGTTCTAGTTTGATCTATTAGGGTTTTAATTAATTCAACATAGAGTGCCATGTCCGCGACTCTTGTGTGGCAAATTCGCGTTCTTTGAGCACGGCCCGGGAGGCATAAATTATGCATAAAATCACAACGAAGACGGATGGCGGGTCTGTGGTTGTATTCTGTGTTTATACTTTAACGTAGGTCAACAATTTGCGGAATAAAGTAGGGTATTTTTATAACCTTCCGTCACGAAAACGCTGACAAAGCTCTTGAAACAATTCTGTATTCACGTTTGAGGTTAGGGTAGACTGCAGACTCGTAGGAGCCGACGGCGCTGACGTAAAATTTATGTGCTCTTGAGGAAATACTTTCATCAGGAAATACACAAATCGTGAATAGCGACACCTGTGAAAAGTAAGAAAGCAGCAAGTGCGTTATGGTAGTACACTTGTATAAAGACATGTTTCCATTGAAATATGTAAGTTAAATAGTTAATACAAATTAAAAACAAAATCTAGTCCTATGAAAGAAATTTTGGTGGCGAGAATGTTAACGGAAGTATTTTAAAAAGAGCATACTAATATTTGTCTTTCAGAAGTTGTCAGCGTTTCTTAAGTAAATAAATTTGCCAGTTAGGATTAGATTTGTTATTTGTCAATTATAAAGCTATGTGTATTTTCTCGACATGCTAGGATACGCAAGCTAGTTTTCATAATACACATTTTTTTATAATATTTATGTCCTTTCCATTTCTGCTTTTCAAATAGAACATCATTGACGTGTTTTTAAATGACAATCCCCGTTTTTATTTTATTTCGATAGATCATTGAATTGTCTACACGGTACCATCAAAATGCTTATACCTCACATCGCTAAATTTTCGAATGAAAGTCATTTAAAGAGTGGAAACCATAAACTTTACCCAAAAAGACAACCAGGGGATAACGAATAAGATGGCATTATTTATGTAAATAAGATGCTCAAAATTGTATCCACAAGTAGGTACTAATCAATAATACAGAAGAATCAGGTGTAATATAATATGATAACCTAAATCTTGTTTGCAAGTTAATTAAATATGACACATTTTAATTTGTGGGATGCGGTAGTAAAACCAGAATATAGCAAGAAGTGTGCAATTTGTTTAATGCGAAATATCCAGATAGGCGTATGAGCCAATCAACTGTGCGTAAAATCGAAAATAAACTTTGAGAAACTGGACATGTTAAACACATGCAAAGTGCAGGGCGTCATAAGAAAATTGATGAAGAGTAAAACTTGATTTTTTATTAAACGTTGTGAAAATCCTCATGTTGCATCTCGATTAATTGCACCAGACTATGAAATTTCTCAGTACTACGTGCATTAAAATTAGAAAATTGCCATCCTTACAAAATACAGTTGCTGCATGAACTTAACCTTCCGGGAATCTGGTGGGGTCTGACAGGCCCAGAGGTATGCTAAGCATGTTGTATTTATTTGGGCAATAGATGGCGGAAGCTGACATTACGGGTAGTTGCCTCAACGACATCGGTCTATCTGCTGTTAGTGTAGTTCCAGCGTGTTTGGTGTAAACAACTGTGAATCGTATGCATAATAGTGGATCGGGTATCATAGACCCCACCAGATTTAATAAGCGACTCCGAATTTAACAGACTTTTAAGGTATGTTTTGTTTTATTTTATGTCTCATGTGTCAAATATTATTCCAAAAGAGAAATAGTTAATTAGGTTAAACTTTATAAAATATAAAATACAATTTATTGCTACAGATTCATCGTTTTCAAAATGGGAGATTACGAACGGGAGCAACGTAGACTTATGGCCATATGGGAAGAGGTAGAACGTCAAGAGCTTGAAGATGAAATTTCAAGTGATGAGGAGAAATAGACCATTTGAGTGAAAGTGAACATAACAGTGAAACAGAACAAGAAATTAGTGATGATGAAAACGACAGGGAAAATAACCTTGAAAGTATGTTTTATAAAGGAAAAGATAAGGCAACAAAATGGTTCAAGCACCAAGGTCGGCCAAATGTCAGGGTAAGAGCAGAAAATATTGTTACGCAACTATCCACTGTCAGAAGACCATATAAAGACGGTAAAACAGCAGCAGAATGCTGGGGATATTTTATCACTGAAGATATCACAACTGAAATTCACACTGACCAAAAAATTCGAGCTAAGTGTGCTACGTATGCAGAAAGAGATCAGTATAAAGTAAAAGAGACAGACAAATCGGAATTGCGAGCTTTATTTGGACTTCTGTATTTAGCGGGTTACTATAAATCTGGACGTCAAAATGTCAAAGATTTATGGGCAACAGACGATACAGGAGTACCGATATTTAGAATGACTATGAGTCTCCAGAGATTCAATTTTCTTTTGTGTTGCTTACGTTTTGACATTTATCAAACTAGACAAGTGGTGCTCGATAAACTTGCACCGATTAGGTCAATTTTTGATGCATTTGTTTCCAACTGCAGACAAGTTTATTCTCCAAGTATGTATCTAACCATTGATGAGTAATTGGTATTGTTTCGTGGCAACTGTCCGTTTCGACAGTACATTCCCAGTAAACCCGCCAAATATGGGGTAAATTTTTTTGCATTGACAGACGCCAGGTGTTTTTATGCTGTTAATCTAGAAGTATACGTAGGTTTACAACCTGAGGGACCGTCTAGAAAATGTAATAAGCCCGAAGATATAGTCCTTCGATTGATAGAACCGGTATCAAAGAGTGGCCGTAATGTTACGTTCGATAACTGGTTCACGAGTTACAGCCTGATGCATCGATTGCTCACCGAACATCGACTAACATCTGTTGGAACTGTCCGCAAAAATAAAAGAGAATTGCCGCGATGTATGGGGTATACAGAAGGAAGGCCTTTACCGTCAAGTGTGTTTGGTTTAAAAAAAAGTTTATGATGGTATCATATGTCGAGAAAAATAAAAAAATGTACTATTATGGTCGACGCTTCATCACGATGACATTGTTGATGAATCAAGGGGGGACAAACAAAATCCTGAAATAGTCACGTTCTAAAACATGACAAAAGGGGGCGTAGACACTTTAGATAAGCTTTCAATTTCTTACGACATTTCAAGAAATTCTCGGCGATGGCCATTGACAAGATTTTATTCAATTCTCAACACTGTTGGAGTAAATGGCGAAATTGTATACAGAAGTAATACGAATGATTATACCACAACCAGGCGGAATTTTTTGAAAGACTTGGGAAAACAACTAATTAGAGAGCATCAGGATAGACGACAACAAAACCAAAGGCTTCCTAAGGAATTACGCAGGCAGCAGCCTGCTATTCCTGTAGCTAATCCAAATGAGACTAGAAAAAGAAGACGCTGTGAATTTTGTCCACGTAATTCCGATAGAAAATCACAATACTTCTGTGTTACTTGCAAGAAGACAATTTGTTTGGCACATGCGAATTTTATGTGCAGTGAATCTAATAATGAACACGAATAAGAATTATTCTTCTAATACTGAATTAGTGTAGGTACTTGACACTGACTTTTATAATCATGTTTTCTTTTTAGCTTTTTAGAAAAAAAATTATTACATTGTTTTTTGCTTAAATCTGTATTCTAATAAACTTATTCTACTATATTGCGTGATGTTTAGAAACCCCCCTTTGAGACCATTCCTTGGTTTATTTGCATTCTGGTGCTTTAAAACCTATTGGGGTCTATCAGACCCCACCAGATTGATATAGTCTGTTTGAATCACCAGACTCCCGGAAGGTTAATAGAGATCTCCCGGATCGACGAATGCATTTTTTCAAGAAATGCGAGTTTTATGTAACCGTAATCCAAACTTGATTCCCCAAACTCTTTTAATGAAAGAAGCATTATTTTGGCTAACTGGAACAGTGAATAAACAAAATTAGAGGTGTTGGAAAGAAGAGCATTCTCACTTGATGACTGAAGCACATACACGGCACCATCGTAAAGTTAATGTGTGGGCAGGAATAGTCTATGATAGAATCATAGGCCATTTCTTCTTTGACGAAATTCTCACTGCGTAGCGATATCATAATTTTCTAGGAAATTGGCTTATTCCTGCTGTTACTGCAAGTTTTACGAATGAAGGTGATCCTGGTTTACCAAGTGGGGATATTTGGTTTAAGTAAGATGGTGTACCTCCGCACTTTGCACGTCCAGTTGGCGAGTTTTTAAATGATTGCTTTCCTGGCAAGTGGATCGGTGTACGACAACCAATAAAATGGCCGCTAGATACCCAGATCTTACGTCGCTAGATTTTTTTATGAAGGTATTTAAAATAAAAATCTATGTTAAGAAACCAAATAAGTAACCCAGATGATTTGAAAAATATAATTAGGTAGGAAATGAGTGAAATTAGCCCCGATGTCATTCACAATGTACAAGACGAATATGTCAACAGGTTTGCATATTCTAAAGAAGTCGGTGTATTGCATTTCGAACATCATATTGAAAGGAAACGTAACTTTAATTTGTTGAATAAGAGCCTTTATTTTTTGATTGTTGTTATGACTAGAATTTATGTTCTACACTCTCTAAATGACTTTCATTGGAAACTTTTACTATATGATGTATCATACATTTTCATTGCACTGTGTAGAGGACTCAACGATCTATCAAAAAAAGAAAAGGGCGTTGTCATTTAAAAAACCTTGATGGCGTCATTGGGGCAGGAGTGGGATAAACGTAAATTTTACGCAAACATGTGTGTTTTTGAAAAGTAGAGTTGACATCTCCGAGCATTTCGTCAAAACACAAATCGGTCAAATTTTAATGAAATTATTCCATAATTTTGCCCCTCACTGTATATAATTATAATTACCAATGTAGACCAAATGTAGTTAATAAATTAAATTTCTAAGTTAATATTTGTAGTGCAATAATAACTTAAAAAACGTGGAACAGGTTAATTTGTGATTTCAGATTTCAGTGGCGTTAAGTTTTCACCTTTTGCTCCAATTCTCCGAGATTGATACAACCCAATTTTTAAATTCAAAGGGTAGACTCGTGACGCGTTACTTGAAATTAATTTTGACTCGCGTCCTGTTTTCGATTGTGTTTCCTAGTAACAAAAATATTAAGTTTCGTAATTGCTTAGTGTATTTTTGTTTCCAAAGCTAAATCACTTCATACATAAAATTACCTATTTTTATAAAAATTTAACTCTTAACTGTTTACCTCTTAGCATAACGCAATTTCTAATCTTTTCATGGGTATTTTGTAGAACCTTAGGACTTTGTTTAAATTGTTGCTGGATTATACGCCCTAAATGGTCACCATTATAAGGTCTATTAGCATACACTTTCGGCCTTGAATTTACAACACAACGTAAAATCTAGTGGATTTGGGTCACGAGAACGGGCTGGCCCTTCTATTCTACCACGTCTACCGATGCATCTACCAGGAAATACTATGTTTAAAAAGGTCCTCACTTGATTTGCAAAATGCAGTAGAGCCCCATTCTGCATAAACCAAATATATCGATCGACTTCATTAGAAATTGGCATTGTCAAAATGAGTTTATTCAATACATTTTATTCACCAAGTACATGTATGACCAATATACAACCAACACCAGCGATACCTCGGTTGAGAGATACACGACCACTGAACCGCCGAGACTCTAACTAAAACGTCATATTTTGAATAATCTATGATTATAGTGTTTAGGGTATTCACGTTAAGACAAAGTTAATCTGCGTCATAATTATAAAAAAATAATTCTTTATTAATAATGAAACTGTATTGAAATACCGCTACAAGCTATTACAAAACAAAAAAGCAATTACAAAGCAAAAAATTGTAAAGTATTTAATTTAAGCTCATCTCATATAAGCCTGCTGCTCTTTCTCTTATTTAGTTAGTTGTTCTTAACATTTTTACTCGAATTATTGTTGAAAAGAGAGCTTTTGATTCATTATACGGCCTTATGAAGAGTTCTCTTATCTAACGAAAGAAAATGAACTACCGACTGTCACTATCTATTCGAAATTCACGATCGATCCCAAAGAATATGTGTATTTCTATGGACGTGAATTTAAAATGTTATACTATAGTTCATTGAGTAGGCAAGTAGTAACTTTTCATGGACTAATAAAAATAATAAATTTCATCGACTTACAAAATATTGTGCCCATTGACTGAGAATGTAATGTAGTCATGTAGCAATGAACGTTGTAACGTGAATATAAGAATTGTAAAACGTGTTACACGTTATACACTACTGGGCGGCGGAAAATACCCATGTATAAGAACTTTACCAAAGCAACATCCATGGTCAATTAATGCCTGGTGTGGTGTAATCGGGCATAAAGTTATTGGCCCGCAATTCTTTGACGGGCATTTAAATGGATAAATGTGCACTAATTGTTTAAGAAACCAATACCTCAATGATTAAACCAGAACGTAAACCCAGACATGTGGTTTCAGCAGGATAGAGCTCCAACCAATTATGGAATACAGAACCGGAATCATTTGAATGGAATATTTGAAAACAGGTGGATTGGTCAAGCAGGTATGGTCAACTGACCTGCTAGATCCCCGGATTTGACCCACTTGATTTTTATTTTGTGGTTTTATGAAGGATAAAGTGATTGCGTTCGCACCTACAACTTTGGATAAAATGAAAGAGATAATCCGTTTTGTCTGCTCATTATTGACACTTGAAATGTTCCAGTATGTACAACATTCATTTAGAAAAGAAGTTAGGAAGTATTTGGAACTTGAAGTGGTACATTTCGAACAATTTATTTTGCATGGCAGACGCTAAATAAGTAAAAAATTTATTCTTTACACTTTTTTGTATTTTAATTCAATAAATTATAATTCCGTAACCGAAACAGCAAATCAAATTTTTATGCACACATACCTAGTTCTTTAAGTAGATTCGAATTTATATAAATACAAAGTTACTCCCCGTCACTTAAAAAAGAGAGAGGTGGGGGTGAATGAATTAATGTGAACAATATGTTTCATGCCCTCCCGTCTCCCTCTCACTTTACCAAAATTCCGTGGTTATGCATAATTCTTTTTATAGATTTGTTAGCTATTCCTAAATCATTTTCAGCAAAATGAAGTGACGCATAATGATTTGCCGAAAAATATGCCAGGGCAATTATTCGATCGTTCTCGCTCCATGTTACAAGTTTAATTTGAAGTATTGGCTTCTTGCTTATTTACGCAACCGTTGTTCATAAAATTATATTTTAAGCTCTTGAAATTATTCTCATTCAGTTGCACAGCGTTTGGATACTGTTCGTTGAAGTTACATTGTTACATTGGCCATATGGTTGAAGAATAAGTTTAAAATTTGCTCATGTGTCTAAGAGTTTTCTATTTCTAGAAAGCAGATCACGCCTAATCAGTATGATAACATGGTTGCAAACAGACAGCGATCCTTTGACAATCGGTATCGACTGTCTGGAAGCATGGCATACGGATAAAAACAAATATGTTTCCATTACCTGCAATATTTTGGTTTTTTGCTTATAAGTCAAAAACCGCTGAGAATAGGTCTAACACCATATAGTACTTTTAGATAGAAAATCAATTGGTCTTGCCATTGTCATTGTAAAATACAGGGTGCTTTATTTGGACATCTCGCATTACCTGCTCTTCTATGTTTTATTAGAAGCCCATTTTTTGTAGACACCTGTATACAATAATTGGATCTACATGACATATTATGATATAACAACCTATTGACAAACAGTAAAGAAAAACTTACACATCCACCTATGTTGGTTGCGGAAAGAATACGTTTTTGCATTCATGGATGCAGGTTGCCAAATTTTCTAAATAATAATTTTTATCTCCTCATCGAGTTGAGATAGGTGAAATATATATCACAAAAAAACTTTTCAAATATTCTTGGAAATCTAAAAATATCACAATATGTAGGCTGTTTTATTTGAAAAAAAAAACAAAGTTGTCTTCTGGTATTAATGGATGTTAAAAATATATTCAAAATAAATGTCGTAACATAATCCAAATTTTAGATTTCATTTCTATCTTTTTCGGTTCTCTATATACTTCTAATACGCCATCGAGCTTGACCCACTGTATATATATATATATATATATATATATATATATATATATATATATATATATATATATATATATATATATATTGTGCATATATCACTAAAATTATGGTGTTACTGAAATAACCTTTGTTTTTGTAAGTTTTGCTTTTTAATACATATTTATATTAAATACAGATATAGGGACTTCTTCTCTAGCCTTATTTACTTACTGTTGGCTGAGCAGGTAAGAATTACATTTATTTCTTGTATTCATGGCAATTATGAATGAACTCCTTGCTACAATATGATGTTTTGAATAATATATATATATATATATATATATATATATATATATATATATATATATATATATATATATATATATATATATATATATATATATATCAATGATATAATAACTCTAAATAAAGCGAAACATTTGGAGAAGGTAAATTGAAATTGAGTAATAATAAATTTCAGCTGAAACTAAAAGCCCGCATCAATTGAATAAATCCTGTGAAGGTTAACTGATATCGATTTACTTCAACTTTGGATCTTACCCAGTATATTACAGTTTTGTCTAAAGTTTAAAAGTTATGGTTGTACTTACTGTATAAACATAATATAGATCAGACATGTCTGTAATATAATACAATATAATAACTGTTGTGTATCAGATTTTTTTATCAGATAGCGTAAATATTGTACCAGGTATCCCGCAGGGATGCAAAAAAATTGTAATAAAATACGTATTTTGCTGCCTTCAAAAGAAATGGAAAAAACAAGGAAAATGGGAAAAGTAAGATAGCAGTTTCCCATATTTTTATTTTAAGATAATGCGTAGGTTTCTCAACTTGGAACATTTCATTCAAAAAAAAGGCTAATGTAACTGATAGCGTCTAAGAAGTGAATTAATGGGTGTTACATAAGTTTGCTAGTTTAACTTACATAAAACTGTGGTAAGACACAAAAAATGTTTACCTTAGGTAAAATAAAATGCGAAAGCTCTTTAAGGTTGTATTAAATCATCAGCTGAATTGTTATTGAAAATAAACCTAAAAATGCCTGGACACAGCAAGAGTGTTATCGTGGCGAATTTTCATAAAATATATCTCAAGTATGTTGAAAAATTAAAATTATATGACAGCGGACGCTTAATAATCAATATTCCTTGTAAAAAAACATTTACAAAATAAAAAAATGTACTTAAGGGATGAATTTATGAACATATGACTTTAGTGCGTTTTTTAAAATATTCGACTTGTAAAAGTCTCCTTTGAGTTTATCTCAAAAGTAAAAACAAATCAAAATTAAGGAAAAATAAACATCGTGTTTACAATATAAAAGCCCCTTTTAAATGTCTTGAAAGTAAATTAAAGATAGTCTGGAATGTGTGCGGGACACCACCGCTTTTTGTTCAGCCAACAGGACGTCATGTTGGCGAGGCTTAGGTACTGGCCAGGGTTACGCAACATCAAGATGGTTGTTTTAGCGGCATTGGCATTTTGCCCGGGTACATCGCGAGATAGCACTTGTGTCCTTTGCACGTGTCAGTGTCGGTGCATGGATATTGGAGGGGGCACATTATGAGCTAGCACTTTGTGGTCATGAGCACCCTAGATGATACGTTGTGAGAGCCCTTTGCCTCATGGCATAGCCGAAAGTCGGCACGGACCTGATGTCAAGAACAACACACATTGAGTACGTAACTTGAATTATTGTTGAAGTATTTGTAGTCGGTTATGCAAAAGTAGTTCAAATATACTGGGATGCATTTAGTTCGTGTTTCTAATGTTACTTTGTAGAGCGGTGGCTATGTTTAACTTGCTCAGTAAAACCCGAGTAGTAACCTCTGTTAGTGTTATAGGTGTTCAGTGAAGCGTTTAGTAGGAACTGCTTTTAATGTTGCTTTGCTCAGTTAAGTATAAACTGTTTGATATTCACTCACTCAGTTAAGCGTCTAAGTGGTAAATGTTTCATAGAATAAGATATAAATCCCCCTTGTATAGATAAGGTTGTGCTTTAGATGCACGATGGTGTGTTCAGATATATTATTAATTACGGGTTGCGATGTTGTTACTGGACACCTTTGGCATCCGCTCGCCCGATTTATTACTCCCGCAGAATAAGGCTTCGCCATTTACCATGATTAATTTAGGTAGACAACACAACTGCTAAATGATATATCGACTGGTGATTAATTGTTGAGATATTTAATTATTATGGTGTGTGACTGTTAGTCAATTGTCATTAATCTTATAGGTTACTTCTATTGTTTAGCGAGGTTCTTGTAACCTTATGCTTTGATAGGTTTGGGTTAAAGAGAAACGGGTCTTTACATATGGTACTTCAATTTTTGTGTATGTTAAAAACAGCACCACTTTATAAGAAAGTAGAGTGCCAGTGGTTGAGCTAAAGACATCGTGGCTAGAAAAGCATTGATCTGGGCCAAAAAGAAGCTAAATAAAAATACATGTGCTTATTGCTTATACATGTAGCTAGTTTTAGCTTTCTAGCACTATAATGCTATATGGCAGAGTGTATTTTATAAGCATCCTTGTATCCTTGTTATTAAAATACGTTATTATGGTAACTAGTGTTGTTTTGCTTGTATTATTAATCTACAGAATACGGATTGTGTATGGTTGAATATACTAAGTTTATAACACACGTTACAGGAGCAACATAAATAACCAGGGCAAGACAAGACTTGTATCTTGTATTCTCTCAATAATGGCTCAATTCATATTCGCTATGGCTTCGGTATGAGGTGACGAGCAGGAGTAACTCTATACACGCAAACTTGTCTAGGGTCGGTTCAAACTTATCGATTTATAGCGAACGCCCATGAAACACATTTTGCCAATATTGCATTTTAATTTAATATATTGAAATGAGTATCTTTTACCGGATTTTCACACCGAAAATTTTCCTTACAGGAAGATAACAATTTTTGTTTTTCTGAAAATATGTTAAAATTATTTATTTAACTTCACTGGCCAAAAAACTTTTCTCTACGAGAAGTATAAAACACTTTACTATAAGATTTTATTTAAATTCGCTAAGAAAACCGTTGCCTTAAAAATATGCTGATATTTGTGTCACGAAAAGTCCAAAAAATATTTGTTCATGAAGCAAATTCTAAGGTCTATGCATTCTTTAAAACTCGGATGAAAAAGATTTTCAATAAACTCACGATCAAACTGTTTCGCAATTCTAAAACAGTTCTAGGAATTGACGGTGCCGGACTTTCCTTAACTCCAATTAAGCAAGCCGAAATAAACTTTGTTTGCTTACCATTTAAATCACGAATCACGAGGGGTCCAGATAGCATTTTAAAAAACTTTCCCAGAAAACCTCGTCCGATTTTCCTGACTAACGAACTTGTCCAAGCCACTTACAAAAGGAAGGTACATGCCAATTTTTATCAAAATCAGCCCATTATTTTTTGAGTTATCGGTGTGATACACACACACACACACACACACACACACACATATATATATATATATATATATATATATATATATATATATATATATATATATATATATATATATATATATATATAAACATATAAAAATTGAAACTGACACCGGATATGGGTTCTAGCGGTTCTAGTTCGCGCTCATTTGCAAAAAAATTTTCAAAATTCGAAAGGCGGGATCTCTCCATTAGTGAATTTTTTCTACGAAAATTCACTAAACAGCCAGTTTTTAACTAGAAATACTTCAAAAAACTTGCTAGGTAACCCAAAAGACAAGGATAGTACCGCTAAAATGTCGGGAATTTATAAGACAAATTGCAAAGATTAAGATCTTAAATACGCCGGACAAACAAAAATATCTTCCGTTGCCTGGCGCATTTGAGATAATAATCACCACGTAGATAAGGATAATTGATTGAAAATTTTAGATAACCGGGACATCTAGGCGCTTTTGAAAGTACCGCCGCCTAAGGAAGATCACTTCACAAGAAAGACCGACAGATGCAGGTCCGATAGATAATAAAATAATTTAGGTATTTCCGCCAACCGAAATATGTAAATTTTTGTGTTGTTGGACCACCCTTTACCGTTATGGACCGACTAACTGTGCAAAAATACGAGCAGAGCTGTAGATGTAAGATATCTAGAATTATTCATCCTCTGATGACGCAAACTTGATTAGTGAAACGATCATCAGGTTTTTTTAATGTGTTCGGGTGATTTGGGTTCTCCAAATGTAGCTTTCAGTGCTCTTCACAGGTTCCAATCTTTACATATGGTAGCTTTGTCTAGCTAATATTATTTAAATGAAAATAACATTGCCGAATATTGGATCTGGTCTTTATCCGCCATTGTCAGGTGGCGTTATATAGCAGAAAGTATTAAACCGAAGTTTTGGTTCTATATATATATATATATATATATATATATATATATATATATATATATATATATATATATATATATATATATATATATATATATATATATATATATATATATATATATATATATATATATATATGTGTGTGTGTGTGTGTGTGTGTGTCTGTGTAGGTTATACAAAATTCGGTACCATGACCCACTTCTGCGTCAGAATGTTTATCTTTTTGTACTTAAAAAAAAAACAAGCTAGGATGTTGCATAATAGACCGAGGTTGGACACTGGCTGGACACTGAAACAAACAATTTAGCGATAGATTGTGATGAAGACCACTTCGTGGTCGAAATACGTATCTAGCGCATTATCCCCTGTTATTATTTTTGTGGTTTTTGGTGTGATTCTGCTTTTTGTTTCAGGATGTTTCATTTTAATTTTACAAACCGACTTCCTTGTTTGGACTATTAATTTTATGATTAATCTGTATCAATTTTGAAGACACTACATTAAATACTTTTGTAGATATTATGGAAAATCTAAATTCAATGTCTAAACTTTATACCCAGTATCTTTAATTTTGACTTTAGCATTAAGTTCATTGATTGTTGTTGCCCTTACTTGGTGAAACTTGTCCATACTGCATACGAAAATGCTGTCAAGCAGCGAAACTATAGTCACAGAAGCATTGAAGAACATAGAACTAGAACTTCCAGAATTCGAAGGGCCACTTGCTCCAGTTAGCTCACGCGCTGGCTACGTCCTTCACCTACAAAAACCAACAGTGAAGCCAGAGAAGTAGTCTCCAAGTCTGTATGCAGTTTATCATTGAGGTTTTAATGTTTTTAAGCCAACACATTCTACTGCTGCTCTATGTACTATTGCTTTTGGACCAGCCTGTATTGGATCTATTTGCGTAAACATTGTGTGTGTGCGTGTGTTGTCTTGTTTCATGGCTGCGGTCGTCAGACCATTCGCATATTTCTCTGCGTAAACATCTACAAAATGGAATCCAAATGCCTTGTTTTTAAGTCCTACTAGTTTGTCTTAAAATTTAAGTTAAATACAAGTTTTTTTAAACTCTGCCTAAATAATAATAATAATAAGGTTAATATAGTTAATCGTTCTTCTGAAAATAGCTGGCGCAGTCCACGTTAAAATAAACATACTGCAGAAGATTTACAATTACATAAACCCTCATGAAAGCAATGTTAGTACAACAAAGTCCTGAGTCTATTTTGGATCCAGTATGATGACCGGCATAAGGGCACAAATCAGGGGATGACTGTCATTCCGCCATTCCTCCAGTTCTACGGCTAATGCAGCAGATCTTGTCTTGTAACCACAACACGTCATGTCAGACTGCTCAGTATTCATTAAGGGGACCAATCTAGTTAACTCCTGATACGACCTAGCCAACCTCTGATTACATCGATGGAAATATGCGATTCCATCTTCTTCACATTTGTTCTGACTCAGATTTGCTTGGGGAGGATGGGATATACCGACGTAAATTTAAATTGATAAACTGGAATTCATTTCAGCTCTTTGTCAATTATTACCATATATCGTTTCTGTAAGGGTTATCACCACAATTAATAAAATGTCAAAAATTAACGTTCTATGAAGTTTAGACACGTCTTTTAATATATGTGAAAATAATTATTATTTTGGCAAATATAAACTATTGAGCTTTTCGGTGGGAGGTTTTTTCCATAGTGTCACTTATCAAACGATAATTGAGACACATCAATAAATATAAACTTATTGATTTTCAAACTGTTAGTTAGTTAATTTTTTCACCCAGAAGTTTTATTTACTTGCTTCAATGGGGAAATTTCTACTCAAGTATAAACAGAGGATAAATTTAGCTTAATAACAGAACGCAGGTATGCACATAATTTAAATTAAGATCGCTTGACAAATAAAGAAATGCATTGCCTATACAACAAGATGTTAAAACACTATTTTTGGTATAATAATTCTGCGAATGACTACAGTTTAGAATTTTTTGTTATACACGGTATTTATTATCGAATTTTTTGGAAGCAGGTGATGGTAAAATGACTCTATAGTTTCAAAAAATGTCTTCAAGTAACTGCTATTTAGGACCCGAAAAACTACAGGCTCAGTTACTATTTCTATATGTATATATATATATATATATATATATATATATATATATATATATATATATATATATATATATATATATATATATATATATATATATATATGTATATATATATATATATATATATATATATATATATATATATATATATATATATGTGTGTGTGTGTGTCTGTGTGTGTATGTGTATGTGTATGTGTGTGTTTATATACAGGCTGGCCCATTGAAAACCATGCCGTTGCGAAACCTTTTGACGATCGGCCTGAAGCAGAGGCATTGGCGTGCGACTTGAGCAAGGCATTTGGATGCGCCCATTTGAACTTACTTCTAAAGAAATTAAGCTACCATGCAATGGGAGGTAATGCTCTTGAGAAAATAGAGTCCTTTTATAAAGACAGAGTCCAGTCCGTACTGAGGAAGAACCAACTGTAGCTCAGTCAGCTTGTGACATGCGGAGTGCCACAGGGCTCGATTTTGGGGAGCTTGTTCTTCCTTGTATAAATCAATGACATGCGGTCCAATATTCCTGCGCATGTAAGAAATTTATACGCTGATGAAACCACATTCCTAAACGTTGCACCTGATGCTGTGAAGCTGAAAGACCTTGTCTATGACATATTTGAGAGGACACGGGCTTAGTTTAAAACCAATGGACTTAAGCTGGATTTGAAGAAAAACCCACACATTCCTATTTAGTACAATCATGAGGAATCAGAGCACTCTCAAGCTTCTGGGGGTGACTCTATAGGGTTTTATTGCTTGTGAAGCTCTTTCAGTGGAGGAGATAAAAAAACTTTCTGCTGCCGTTTTCACCACGCGAAGAATAATAACCGTGGTGGATGAGGGAGCGTGCAGATTAGCACATTATGTCAATTTTCATTCTGTCTCTACCTATCGTATATTGGTGTGGGGTCACTCTACAGTGATCGGGACGTCCTTTGAAACAAACGTAAGCGATGCAGGTGCGAT
Organism: Tillus elongatus; assembly: GCA_964006375.1. Lineage (NCBI taxonomy): Eukaryota > Metazoa > Arthropoda > Insecta > Coleoptera > Cleridae > Tillus > Tillus elongatus. Next base: position 119,202,169 of record OZ023265.1, read on the forward strand.
GTGTGGTATCTGGAAGAACTATCTGTCTCTCTTCAGAGAGATGAGAATATTTACAGTTGTCTCGGTACTTAGTCTAAGCTGTTACTTATGTGAACACAGAGATCGATTCACTACCCATAGTCAGTGTCACCCCTATGGGACAAGAAATAACAGAGACTTTGCCATACAGTGCTACAAGATAAATAGGAGTCAACTATGCTATGAACAGTGCATGTGTGAAACTGTATAAGATGCCACCGGAGTGTGGAACGCTACTGCTGGATCGGTTGTTCATCGGGTCGATAAAGAACATACTTTTAAGCACTGAAGAATACCTAAACTGTGATCCTCAGGCCCTGGAAGTATAGTCCCTTGTGTGTGTGTGGCCGGTTGCCTGTGCTTGGATGTGTGTGCTTCTTATTTGTGAACATGGACGTTTGAGTGTGTTGAGTTTATTGTGTGTGTTTCATTTGCCTACGCTGCCGTGGATGAATTGTGTGTTTTTGTTGTTTTGTTGTTTTGTTGTTTGACACGCTATTTAATTTTTGATAACTTCACTGTTGTCCAATCACCTTAACTTACAAAAATTTACTATATCCAAGATAGTAAAATTGAAAGTTCGGCCAAATAGTTGGTTCTTGCTTTTAGTAAATTTCCGTGGAAAAAATTCACTAATGGAGAGATTCTGACCTTTCAACAACAAAAAATCTTCAAAGGAGTCCGCTTTAGGACCCCTGGAACCCATATCAGGGTTTTAAAAAAATGATTTGAGCTCATAGCTAATTACTATATATTATTACTATATAAAGCTTGTTCATACATATATACCTCTCTCTCTAACTCTCTCTTTATATATATATATATATATATATATATATATATATATATATATATATATATATATATATATATTTTATTTTATTTATTTATTTATTTATTTATAGACACATACATCTACATACATTACGTATTCTTATTTACGTTACACTTACATTGATATTACTATTATGTGCTAGATATCCAAGTTAATTTCTATTGAAAATGTAAGCAGACATTAAAAAGTCTAATTGTGGTTTAGGCACAGCAAACAAGTCATGTTGAGAGGAGTTTGAATTCCATTTTCCCATAGCGACAACAATACGTCTTGTATATGTTGATGATACGTATGACAGGCTAGGAATATATGGCTTACATCTACTTCCTTGGAAATGTCTAATGATTACCCTTTCCTTACAGGCAAATCCTTGGACCGACGAGTAAAAATTTCACAAGTAAGTTAGAAATTTGCTTAATAAAAATTTGCTATTTTATAATTTATTTCAGTCAAATGATTTCCTCATAACCTTTCCCTTGTATATAACAAATAGATCAAATTCATCACTGTATCAGAGCAGTGTTGTAGAAATTGGAATCATCTGTCATGCTTCTGTATCACCTAGGTGCTCGATACATGGTGGCGTGTGACGGATGGACCATTCCTGTAACACGTTCCAGAATCGACACAATATACGTACATAGCAGAGCATTTCCAAATACGCAGCGTATTAGTACCGTGAGTTGCTATCAAATCTACATTAGCTGATTAAATCTGCCATTGAATGTCAAGCTATATACCATTAGAAATACAGGAGTGTAATGCATGCTGCTCTAAAAATTCAGCAGACATGTATATCTCATAGAAATAATTAAGCAAAATTTGTGTAAAGTCCTCGCAGAACAAGTGCGTTACGGTAGCGTTTTGCCAGTTTTATTTAATGTTACTTCGAAAGATTCAATTTACCAGGTGGCATAACACTTCCGCAGTAGTTTTTTAAACCCCAACAGAATTTGTCGCATTCGATCGCTAGGAAGTGACTTTTACTCTCATAAATTTCATAAGGAAGATATATCAAGTGGCACTTTTTTGGAAAGCTCTTTCAATTCTCTACTCAAAGCACCATTTTGAGAATCTACCAATTAGTTTTTTTGATATTTGTTTTAAAAACTTTTAAACAAAAAATTTAAAATAGAACTCTTTATTTCGTGTTTATAAGCAATCGATATTATTTATATATATATATATATATATATATATATATATATATATATATATATATATATATATATATATATATATACAACACAGCAAAAAAACTGTCAAATCTGATAAAAACTCCCAGGGATACGATTCCAAACGAATCCCACGGAGTTTACGAAATTCCTTGTTCCGACTGTTCACGAATTTATGTAGGACAAACAAATAGACACATAGAATATATGAACACACCCTCGCAGTTAGAAAATCCGACTCCTCATCCGCGCTTGCCATGCATCGTATTCACACAGGACACAAAATAGACTTCGATAATGCCAAAACAATAGCACCGGTTTACAACTTCAAAACGAGAATTATCCGCGAAGCAATCGGATTGAAAAACGTCCCGATTGTTTAAATAAGAGAGGTGATGGTCTTCGCCTTCCGACCACTTGGAAACCTATTATATCTTCATTACAAACACACAAAAAGAAAATAAATTCCATAGACAATTTCATTTCCCCATTATCTGTCTCAACAAATGCCGGTGACCCTCTTAATCCTCCTCATCCTCTAAGTACCGTGACGAAAGCCCACCACTTAATTGACCGTGACCCTACTAATTTCACTGTTAGCGAAGCAGGTAGACGGAACGACATATATAAGACAAGACTTGCAACGAACTGCCAGATCTCTCTGAGACCTAGGGTGGAAAACACTGACGATCTCCGGCGAGATTTGGGGAGTAGGCAGATTGAGTCCCCATAATCGAGCTACAACATCCCAACACATCTTTGTCCATCGCTCTTAGAAGTAGGCAGATTGAGGCCTAAGAGTGTCCTTATATACTTCCTTTACCTCTTCCTTCCTTTATCTCTTGAAAATGGCTCCAAAACAGGAGCAGAAACGACCAGTTTTCATAAATTCTAGACGCGCTTCAATCCGAGAACCAAGTATATCTCATATATATATATATATATATATATATATATATATATATATATATATATATATATATATATATATATATATATATATATATATATATATATATATATATATATATATAACCTTCAGTGATCACAAGATATAAGAAAAAACTAGTCTTGTGTTATTGGTCATTAAGTGTACAAGTTGGTAAATAAAAGTAAAAATGATGATAGTTTGTAGGTAGGTTTTTGATTATTTTTCATCATGTTTTCTTTTACTTTGATTTACAATGTGGATTACTTCAATATAATGTATTTCTACATTTATTTTAAAGTGTTGTTTATTTGAAATTCATTCAATACTGAAGTTACTTATACTATTCCAGAAAATTGCGTCCATTTATTATCATAATGACCGATGCAGTAGAGCAACTGCTCGTCTTTTTAATAAAACCCGTTCAGACCAAAATGTGATTGATGTTAATATTGCGAGGATATTGCGAAAATCTAAAGAACCTAATGCGGTTTGCAATAAGAAGCACAAGGGACAAAGCAACGGAAGTCGCTGTAATAGGATACATTTAGTATAATTACAATCAGAGCATTCGGTAATTACATGTAGCAACAGGGATAGCTTGATCTAGTGTCCACAAAATTTTGAAGGCCTACAAATACCGTCCCTACAATAAAAATATGCTACATGTGTTTTAATTATTTTTGCTTTGGCGCACTTTTGCGTTTGAAACTTGTGCCGATTGTGCCATTGTGCCGATTTGTAACATTTTGCACCTTGAAAATATTTCTTTCTTTTATCGACATTTTTTTAGTAATCTACGGCAGGAGCTCTTTCTTGTATGAGTTATTTAAGAGCTTTGTCAAATTCCTCTCATAAAATAGGCGAGCCCAGCTCATCTGGGTTGATCTTTCCTATTTCATCCATATACTCTTCTTTACATATAATTTGCTTCTTATAACTCATTTAGATAGGCGCTTCAGTGCCTACCATGTTCGTATTTTGTTAGTTATTTCTAAACGTCAACACGTCTGGGCTTGACATTATTAAAGCAACAAGAATTTAAGACTTTTTTCCAGACAATGTTTTTATTTTTAAACAACCCTACGCCTTTCGGTGCTCTGAACCATCTTGAGGGCTTGAAAACCCAGAATATTAAAAGATGGTTGGCAGAAACTAGGCTTATGGTAGGTCTTAGATGCAAGGATTGCACAGGCTAGCAAAACATCTGGTAGCTACAGAAAGTACAGAGGTTCACAAAAGCTACCGTCAAACAACAGAAATAAGCCTAAACGGCCATGCAAATTACGCTGACATGGTTTCAGGAGTTAAAACAGCATTTTTCTACACATTAAAAGAGGAATAAGTCCCACACTCTGAAGGAGTCAATACAAGTGAAAAGTTAATTAGTCAACAACCTAAAGGTAATGAGACAAACACAACACAATAGCCAAGCAGTTTTGCACATCTGCGCAGAACCTCCTGACAAAATCTGGACAATCCAAATTCAGAAAAAAATGAAAAAAACGGGACCTTTCTGGCAAATAATACTTACTATTTTTGTTTGTACTACAGAAAATGCGCTGTATGGAAATTTGTCAAAGTTTGAATTTCATCTATTGTCTTCAGATTTCGAGACAAAAATAACCTTGAGAGTTAGAATAACAGCATCTCCAGACTTGAAGCAGCGAGAGGACGACGCCTTTTTTAAAGTAGCAAAATTGAGTCTGTGCGCGTTTAAGAAACATATCACAAACGAAACCGAACAGTGATAGATGACACAAGAAACAAGACAACTGCCAATGATAAGCATCATCACCGAGTAAGAACACTATTCTATCAGTTGTCTGCATATGAAAGGAAAGTTCATAGCACTGGTGCTGGAAACATTATGAACGTTGGTGTTGGAGCCATTTATGTATTTGTAGATCTCCATCTCTTCTAGGAGGAATTGTTCTGTGCCAAAATTTGATGGGTGCAGGATTCTGGAAATCTTTTCCTTGTCAAATATGCATGTGTTTGTGTGTGTGTGTGTGTGTGTGTGTGAGAGAGAGAGAGAGAGAGGCCAGAAACCTAGACAACCTTCCTTTTATATTCTAGGTTTTATACCTCTGAAGATGGTTCAGATGAAACACAACGCGTAGGGTTATTTAAAAATAAAAACATGTCTGGTAGAAAAGCCTTTAATGCTTGTTAACAATTACTTTTTTTAGTAATAAATTTTGCCACCTTGTGGATGGAAACTTTTTAAAGTATAACCTATTTTGCTATCAAACATCCCAGTATTTTTTTATTTTGAATATAACTCAATTAATAGCAATTGGTTACTTAACTTCACTGGGAAAAAAATAGCTATTCACGTTAACAATAATAAATCAAAGAATTATGCCCCTTTGATACATATCTACCTAAAACTGACTTATTAATATCTTCTATCAAATTTATATTAAAGCCTAATCTGGCGCAAGACAATATTGTGAATTAGTAGTAATACATAGTATAAATTTCTTCGCTTAAAATTGTGGGTGACAGTTTCTGTAAAGAGTTTGTATTTGTTTATATAATGGCGATTTCTAACAATGCCCGTTGGAGCCTCGGTGGTCCATGTGTAAGAACGTGTGCCTCTGAACCGGAGAGTACTAGTTTCAATTCCCAGGGTTCCTTTTTCACTTTTTCAGTACATACTGTAAAATTAACACCAACCGAGATTGTGGCATTGTATATGAGTAAGCTGAATGTCTGCACGTTTCGCCCTTCTGAGGGGGCGTAAAGCCGTCGGTCCTGCGTCCTTTCTATGTGCGTTGTTAAATATCCCTACCCTCTTTACAGAAAGGCAGGGGTTGGGCAAAATTTCCAGGATAGTGAGGTGAAACTGCTCCCTGGCGTCGGTAATTGGCCATAATACCGGAGATAGACCGACGTTAACGTAAAAAAACAATAACCGTAATTTCTTTTTAAACCACAGGAATTGTAGAGTCTAGCATTGTTTGTTGTACGGCTTGAATTAGTTTCCGATGGAGAAAATTATTATTATTATCCATTATTAGTATATAATAACATGTCATAATATAGTTATACCAAATTAAAACATTCAATGAAAGGCTTCTTATCAGACGTGTCTTTCATTGAATCTTTTAATTATGTATATCCCAGACTGTGTGATGTTTAGAACTGAAATATAGTTATACCTACGTGAACGGAATACCACCGCTAGTAGTTTTTTAAAATATGTAGCCCTTTTAAAATATTTGTTATTGTTTAAAGAATATTAGACTGATTACGAAAACTTAACGAGGTAGCTCTCGGAGTTTACGAAACGCAACGAAGTAAAAACTATTAGACTAGTTTGTGCATTGACAAATAATTAATACACACACACAAAATTGCGCATCAAACCAAAAGCATCCTCATTTTTTGAAATCAGTTAAAACTAAATTACGAAGTCGGAGAAGGAGCGCGCTACCCAGATTTGTCAAAATACGTATACTTGAACAAAAGTACTCTTTCACTGGAGGATCAAAATTTGTCGAGAAAGGTTTTATCAGACCCTGCGTCATTCAGGAGTGGGAATAACAAAATAATTTCATTGCGCCGTGCACTTAATAGATTAAAGTAACATTATGGTATCATCAAACAGATAAAATTCCTACAGCGCACAAACAAACTAGAAGGAAAGCATTGAAATTAATTTTGTCTCCACCTCGTTTCTGCAAATGTTCGATGTCACATTCATTTCTCTAAATGGATTATTACCATTGAAACAGGCAGCGTCAGCTGCATATACTCATTCAGTTTTAGCTCTGAATTTACACGAACTTTAAAAGACGTGACGCAAACACGCTCATGCCGCAAACCTATATTTCCTACCTTCGTGGAATACTTTTGAATGAAAATTATCGTACACTTACTTCCAGTGTATACCTATAAAAATATCACAAAGACACATTTTAATGCTAGGTTATATTCTAGTTCGTTGTAAAATAGTGTAAGCATGACTACTTAAACTCATACTTGCTGACGGCATAGTTGTCTTAAGTTCAGCTCAAACCAGTCGACGAGTATTCGAAAAGTTTTTGCAGTTAATTTAAGACAATTGCTGTGTTTGAATTCGAGCAAAGGACACCTTAAGTATAACATTTAAAAATCTTTCGTTGCAATTTACTTTGGGAAATAAGCAACGGACTAAAATCACACTCAAGGTCAGGAAAACTGAAAAGGAACTACAAAATATGTACAGTTTGCAGAAAGAGAGATTAATATGAATATCTCCTGCCACTCGTGCAAACTCTGGCGTCCCTCAGTTGTCTATTTTAGGACCTCTGCTGTTTATAATTGACACAGCAGATGTACTTGAGGCCATAAAATTTCGCGACTGGTGTATGCTGACAGGTTTACTATAGTTTTGGTGTACAGAATGAATCAAGATTTAGAGATAACATCAAGCTGCGCACAGAAGCACAGCTTACATTTGAATTCCAACAAATGCAAGGTAATAATTTTTTTGTTCAAGGAATAGAGATCAAACTATTGAGTCGGAAATTAGTTTAAGGATTGACGGTGTGTTACTTGCTATAGTTACTTTTTGTAAAAATTTGGGAATTATTTTGGAAAATGACCACTGATTTATAGCACATATTAGAAAATTACTTTACAGGTCGTACATTTATTTAAAACTTTTATATTTACACATTTCTCAAGTATCCAGCTTAGAAGAAATCTTTCAGCGGCTCTAGTTCTCTCTCATTCAAATTATGTAGTCTTTGTTAATGGCTTTTTTGTCTGAATCACGGAGTTGGGTTTTGCATTCAAAAAGTGCAAAACGCATGCTGCAGGTTGGTTTTTGGTCTGAGAAGGCGCGATAAAATTAAGGCATTACGTTAGTTGAACATGGAGATTAGACGCAAACAGCACATATGCTGCTGTCTACAAAAGTTGTTTGAACGCCATTCTGGTCATGATTTGATTAAGAGGTTGTGACAAGGTCCTCCATACACTTCGTTAATGCAAGATAGCGAAACATTATTACTATGTCGCAAGACTTAACTGCTATGCTAGGCTTGTAGAAAACTCTACAAGCATGCAATAAAACTCAATTTTAGCTTCAACCAAATCACTGGATTCTTACAAGTTTAAATTTGAGTTGTTAAATTTTTGTTTGACAATGATATTGCTCTGTTATGTGTGAAGTGTAAATTTGACACGAAATATATAAATCATGTTATAACCATGAACTTACTTTTGGTCTTCTTATTGTCCATACTACGATAAGGTCGATTACTCTCAAATGAGATTCTGAGTTATTGCAACTAACAAGTGACGACCGTAGTACTACTGAGTACACTTTATATATATATATATATATATATATATATATATATATATATATATATATATATATATATATATATATATATATATATATATGCTGTACTCACAAGGAATCGGCTTCTGTTTTGAAGCAATCTTCAGGAGCCTAGGAAATATGAAAGAAAATGAACTTGCGCTTTAAAGTGCCTACCCAGCGGTAACTTATGTTGTCGTAGCTCGATTACGTGCCATCAATTTGCTTTTACAAATCTCGCTGGAGATCACGTCTGGGGCTACAGTGTGTTCAATCCTAGACCTAAGAGAGATCTGATCCCTGTTGTGACTAAGAAATAAAGGTATATATATATATATATATATATATATATATATATATATATATATATATATATATATATATATATATATATATATATATATATATATATATATATATATATATATATATTATATATATATATATATATATATATATATATATATATATATATATATATATATATATATATATATATATATATATATATATATACAGGGTGTTCCAATTAAAACTTTTTACCTGGAAAAATTCGAGACATGTTGACTTTGTCTTCAAGGAGGACACATGATGGCGTAGGTTTTGGTGACTTGGAACCTACCAGTTGGCAGGGTCGCAAAGTACCCTTACATTTCAAATGGCACCCTATCTTGAGTGATTCTCAATTCTGTTCACGACAACATACGACTTTTAAAATTTTGGTATATAATATAATATAATTATTTTCACTTTTATGGCATTTTTTTTCACTTTTCTACACTTCTACAAGAATGACAACTGTGCACGACAGGGAGCACATATTTTAATGATTGTCAGGCTGCGAAAAACACTTCGCATTGTTACGTCCTGGAGTTAATGCATAAATTTTGAGAAACTGGATCGGTTGCGAACAGAAAGCATCAACATGAGCAGATCGTACGTAAAGAGGGTAACCAGGTAGCTGTCCTACGTCACAGAGCAATGGAACCAAGTTTGAGTCTCAAGAACTTGCAAGTACTTTGAAGTTTCTGTAGCTCTTAAAAAGTAATAAGTATCACCCATGCAAGATGAATTTGGTGCAGGAGCTTAATGAAGATTGCTGCGTGCAGTTCTGTGAAGAAATAAGTGATCGTGCCAGTAGGAATCTGACCTTTTTGTACTCAATTTGTTTTTCCTAAGAATGTATGTTCCAACTGGATGGCTAAATCTAAGAATGTATCGTGAAACTCATACGCAGCATCCGGGAAAATTGAATGTTTAGGTAGGCAAACTGGGTGACTATCTCATAGGGCATTTATTTTAACCGAGAAATCTGAATGAAAACATGTATCTGGATCTATGAAAACAAATATCTACCTGACCATTGTGTAAGTATTAGAAAATGAAGAGGCTTCGGCAGAAGAAGATGTGTGGTTTCAGCAGGATGGTGTTCCACCTCATTATGCTGCAACTGTGCATGGTTTGCTTAATCAGAATTTTCCACATCACTGGATAGGACGGATAGGACATAGAGGTTCAATTGAGTGACCTACCAGATCGCTAGAAACACCCTTAGACGTTTTTCTATGGGGACACTTGAAGTCGAAAATTTATGCAACACGACCACACACTTCACGAGCTTCGTTACCGAATTGTTGAAGAATATCGTCATAAAACGCTTGAAATGCTTCGAGATATTCGTTCCAAAGTGGAGAAAGATTTTATTATCGTATGGAAGTGGAAACGGTGTTAGCCTAGGGAAAACCTCGGAAGCAAAGTAAATTAGCCACAAACTGTTGTACATGACAGACAGAAATCAAAGAGGGGGGGGGGCAATCAAAGAGAATGTACGTAACAAATTGGAGTTATACGTGCGTATGAAATATGACATCAGGGTTGTTCTATTACCCTAAATTACAAAATTTTGTATACTAAATATACTAAGATTAAATGTTTATTTATAATACGTGGTTGTTACTTTTCTATTTTAATTATTAATTATTATAATTTATATATAGTAAATTTATATATATATATATATATATATATATATATATATATATATATATATATATATATATATATATATATATATATATATATATATATATTACAATATCTTTTATATTTCATCTATTACTTTTTTTATGTACATTTTTTTAATACATATTTTTTAAGTTAACATTTTTTTAATATAACAATATCTTAGTAGGATTAGACAGAAGGTCAAGAGTACGATTTAGGGAGCCACGAAAATCGTTTACACTCTCCAAAAAGACACATGAAGTTCCGGTGAGTTAGCTACAAAAAAAGTATGAAAGCGGAGGGAAAGTAATTTGAACATTTAATTAACTAACAATGTTTTATTAATTGTTAAGTCGTAAGTTGTCCTGAGCAGAATCGAAAAAGGTTTGAAATGATGTGTCACTCAAAATATGGTCCATCTAAATTTAATGCTATCTTACGACCCTGTCTAAAGAGTAGGTTTCAATAAACCTGAACTTAATTCATCATTTGTTGACGTGTCACCGCTTCTTTTTTCCTTTTTTTTTAGATCCGATACTTTCCAGGTGTGAAAATTTAATTGGCACACTCTATATATATATATATATATATATATATATATATATATATATATATATATATATATATATATATATATATATATATATATATATATATATATATACATATATATGAATGAACGTCACAAGTGGATTGGATGGGCTCTAATTTGCGCTTATTTTCTTTCCTTTTCAGAAGTTAGAAAATGGTTACCTCTATAAACAAAATATCCTTTATAAAAATGTACTAAATATTCCAGAGAGAAAACCAGCCCCCTAATTTCCAACAGTAACATGGTTGACCTAGGGAGTCAACAAATATAAATCAGATTTCTCAAGCAACGAAAATTTGGTTGAGCTGGTGCATTCCTCACGTAACTGTATATTCCGGAAACGGCAGAATTAAGTTACTAAAATTTCAAAGCGTTCATTCCCAGTACACAGCTGCCTGTTGACATAAGTGTCCAAATAAAATTTAATATCTAAATGGGACATTTCGCGATAATAAGGGCTGTTCTAAACATTCCCAGTGTTCGGATTAGGCAATTACAAAGTTTAATTTTTGCCAGAGTATAGCGCGTCGAGCGTTAAGGGACTGGAATGGGCGTAATGTAAATGGAGAGTTGTGACAATCGCGTAATGATACAATTTAGCGGCTGTGAGGATTAAGTAGGATTTTTATAATAAAACCGTCGAAATTGTATTAACGCAGTGTAACAATTTGTGAAACGGCCAATAAGAATCTTTATTTAGATGAAAATGTCGCTAGTATCCTTTGTTATAACCACTTTAAACTTGACTAACTGTAGATTTGTGGGATGGGGGTAAACATACAGCTATTATTTTGAACTAGGACTTTTTAAAATGTTTGTATTAACGCCGAAAAAATAAAAGCGCGTGGAAGTTTGTTTTGGCTATTATGTGTTGACATACAATAAACTCTCGTTTTCAATTGA